>CM026424.1:9227565-9352913 GCA_014871385.1 Ceratodon purpureus | reverse complement strand
GACAATATCCTTCCAGGCCTTATCATTGCCAGACCAAACGCTTGGCCTAAAAAGTCTGCTGGCAACAACACCACTCAGAGAGGGTTTCTGTGGCACGTTCCCAGTGGTGCCATTGAGCTCGGGGTCCCTCTTAATCTCTACGTTTCCACGAGGGAAGCTTGTATGTGAGCGGTGAGCGGAGAGCGGAGAGCGGAGAGCAGAGATTTTGCTTAGAGCGGAAAATGGAGAGCAGATTCTAAAAATGGAATTTTTTACTAAAAATAGAATAAAAGATGATGAAAAGAGAATCTTTCGAATATTCCAAGGAATATTCCTGAATGTGGGATACTTTCCGGGTTCTGTTAAAGGGTTTTTGGGTCTGCCCACCAAGTACTGTCTCGAAATTGTGCGCCAAGGCGTGATTGACGGGGTCTTTGTGATTTCACTGGAATAAATGGATGACTCTGGAGCCTTTGCTCTCTCACTCTCGTTTGTTAGCTGGTGGAATGTTCAGGGTTTGGAGTGGGGTGCATACCGTTTTCGCCATGGAGGAAGTCGGTTTTGGGGTTGCATCCCTAGGTGATGAGGGTGGGCCATTTGAACCTTTTCTTGAAGATGAGGGTGACGAGTTGTTGCTGAAGCCACGACCATCGCCCTCTAAACCGGTAGCTAGAAGGGGGACATAGCCGTGGGCTTGATGTGGTTGCCATGCACTGTTACGGGGGCGCTCGACAAATCGGCCTCCACTAAGGAGGTTGAGTCCAAGTCCCTTCCAAGCCATGCTTATTCCAGGGTTGCAGAATTCCTCCGGGGACTTATTCGAGATCGCAATCTGTGGACGTGTGGGTCCAGTCCAGTCATTAAAATTCCTCGGCCTGGTCGAGGTTTCTTCGTCAGGTCCACGTCTGGATGAATGCGTCGTCCTTCTCGATGGAAACTAAAAGTAGCTATGTAGAATATCAAAAGGCCGGCCAAGCCGCATCCGATTCATGTGATGTAATATTCTTTCAGAAAGTGCATGGTAATAAAGTAATTATTTGGAAACAGAATGGTGGACAAGATTGTGCGACGACAATTACTCGGCCAGGTGTCACTTTTTTTTTACATTAATGGCAATCAAATCATGTATTACTGAGTCATAGTCAGACTCGATTAAAAACAAAGCTGTGTACCACTGCGACGTCGTAATGGTCTAAATTAGAAAGGGCAAATTCTAGACTGTCTCGTAGGGCTCCGCCAGGGTGTGTCAAGATTCCACTCTCGAGGAGTAACTTCACTTCGTTGAAGCTAAAGGTCGGTGCATGGATGAAAAGTTCCACATCCGGGTCACGCAGGCATACCTTTAAGAGGACGTAATACATATGCTTGCAGTATGTAAATTGAACCCTCCCACGGAACTTCGTCATTGTTTCTTGAATGCTGGGCATGTGCAGCCGGGGAGGGAGCTGATGGTGATCTGATATTTCGTCACATTGGGAGGAGCACCGGAGTCTAGCGCGATGATGCAGCCGTGGCCGGGATGAGGAATCATGGTGATAGACCGCAGTCGTGCTTTGAGGGAGTCGGAGGAGGCCATGGACAGCCTCTGCTGCGGATTAGGACGAGTCGCAGTCCGCTTGACAATCTTCCCGTCTCTCTTTCCAGGGTACCGGTCAGCCTCTGCAGGCACCGGAACCGAGTCTAGGTTTCGCGGAGGGGGGTCGGAGGTGAAGAGCCTCCTAGGCGAGACTGGTTTCTTCTGTGGGAGCTGAAACCCTGCCTCCTCCAAGGCAAGAATCTCACAGTCTTTCAGGTTCGTCCCAAGTTTCACAGGCCATACTGTTGGGATGGGTGGAAATCCTTCCTTTCTCGATAAATCGTACCAGTTCACCCATTTGCGCCCTTGTCCCCTTCACGCACCTCTCAATGTCGTCGGGGCAGAAAAAGAAGTCCTCGGTTATGTCGAGGTTCCTCCTTCTGCTGTGCCATACACCGCTATAGGTCGGGGCAGGGGTGGGCTTAGCACCCCTGACAAATCCTCTCTGTGCATTTCTTATTGGTGACGGCCCTCTGCGCCCAACAGCACTTTGCGGAAGTCTTTGGCAGTCGAGCAATGTGCCACTGCTTCACGTTCACTCTGGTCTCCTCCACAGCCGAGACGTGACGCACGCCTCCTTCGCTGAAGGGTGAAGCGATGACGGAATCCATCTGTGGCGATGGATGATGAGCAGCTTCAACCTCGCGGTCGCCTTCCTCGACGATGACCGGCATGGGAGCCACGCAAGCTCTGACAGGTCTGGTACTGACTCGAGGATGCGAGAAGTTTACCTTATCTGGCCTATGCGACTCTTCCTCAGCGCCAAGAGGCAAGTCGGGCTTGCGTTTCCGCGAACCAAACACCTCCTCCCCTGGCAGATGTGGGACACGCGTACAAAACTCATCGGCGCCAGGCATGTCCAGCATGGGGTCCTCCAAAACCTTTGGATCGCCCGTTTTCTTCGCCCTACGTTCTGCGGATCGTAGCCTCAGTTCCTTCTTGCTCGGGCCAGTACCCCCCACGTCGCCCTTTAGGTACTGGTAGTAATTCACAACCTGTAGAAAAGCACGGATAAAGTCGTCGACGGTGGCGACGTACAGATCACTGCCATTATTCCGGATGCTTGAAGCCACTTGTTGTGAACCGTCTCCGCGAGGTTGCAGGACGGCATCTCCGCGAGTTCCGCCTCCGAGAATTTCTGAGATCCAACAACGGATGAACGATTAATGAGTCACTACGATGAGCATGTACGGGGAAAGAGAAAACAACAGTGGGTGGCGTGGTTACCTCGGTCATGAACCCACCCCATTGGCGATATCGATAATGCCAGAATGAGAGCCATAAGTCAAGTTTCGATAAGGCAGATTCGGACACTGCCCCCGCAGATGCCCACCAAGCCCTTATCCCGTGATAAAGAGCATCGGCCTCCGCCATTGATCTTGCCTTCCTGTATTGCTGACACATCTTTTTGTGTTGATCCCACACTCTTCGGCGACGTATTTCTCGGTATGATTCACCATCGACTGGGTCCAATGAAATTGACAGGTCCTCTCCCGGTCCTCCATTTGATCTTCCTTGTTGCCATTGCCGTATACCACCCGGACCGCATTCCAATTAGCCTGGGCGCTGTCCGCCATGAATCCCTTGAAGTTCGGCTTCTCCACGCCGTGTCTCTTCATGACTGCGTTGAGGTTCTTCAGAACACCATCTGGGCTTCGGCGTCTTCAGATTGCATGTCGCAGCACGCGATCGTCATGACCCGGCAGTACGTGGAGTCATACACGTGGCATGCCATGGTTGTCCAATTTCGCACGCGCTTGACGTGGTCAAACATCATCCACGAAAGCTCCAGATCCCCCGTCGGCTGCATTCTCTTCACAAGATCGACACCACTCGCGGGCCCAATCTCGGACATTTTGAACACGTAGACCTTGTCAAATTCTGACCCTTGGGCCAGGGAACATGTTGTTCTGTACGAAATCCCATGTGCTGAGTCCCCGCAGCTTCGTTATGCTGTCCATCACCCCAAACGTCTGAGGTACCTAAAAGTAACGACCTTGTTCCGAATGTTAGGCGACGCCATATCCTTGCACCTATCGAGCACCGGGTAAAGCTCTTGAACGGTGAGCGTCTTCGGTGGATCATCCTCCGATCGTAATAAAAAACTACCAATCAGGTCCTTGCTGGCCTCTAGTACAACGGCGCTCTTCGTAGCCTTGGGCGTGTTCTCGATCTGATTTTCTATCAAACTACTTATCTCGACCTTAATGTCACGGTAGTCTCCCACCTTGACAGGGTGGGTGTGGGATCCTACGTGGATGCACGCCCGTGTCCTATTGCCCTTGGCCGAAACATAAAATATCCTTGCTCTACAAGTGGCAACGCATACGGGAGGTTCCTTACATACCTTGCAGACCAAAGTGGATTCCTTCGGAGCCTCTTCACCCACAACAAACGCCTGCAACGTGCATCCAGTCGAATTCGGTCTCATTCACGTCGAAGATGCGATGGTCGCGCTCAAGGTACCCGCAGTCCTTGTTCTCGCACCGCAAATGGCCCGCACATGAAGACGACCGGAAAGAGAGGCCCATATTGTTGGAGATGTTGGTGGTGATCGTCTTCGTCCACACGTGCCCATCGTACCTCTTATCCATGCCCTGCATGGACTTGGCGGCTGATTGTGAGGCAGAGGATCCCACAGGTGGCAGTTCAAAGATGACGTCGCCGTTGAACTCCGCCGGCAGATACTCCACTCTCTCATGTCGGATGGAGTCGTAGTCTAACTTCTTCAGGAGGTTCTTCTTACCCGGCCGCGCAGTAAGCTTCTTCAACAGCGATACAATACTGACGGACTCGTCCAAAGAAGGGGGCATTGCCATGAGATCCGAAGCGCGAGTGTCCACCGCCGCCTCGGGACGGACAGGTTCTCTGGCGGGTAAATCTCCGGCTGACTTTCGAGTCCGCGGGCTCCCGTCATCGTCAGAGGAGAGATTGATAACCGGGGTATCTAATCCCGGCTCAACTTTTACTTTGGCAAGGAGAGGCGTCGTTGAGCCAGAGTCGGTCTTCAACTTCACGTCCACCGCTCCTGGTGTCTGGATGGTGCAAGTAGAGGACCGTCTGGGGGTCAGGATCTCGGTGGACGCAGCCATCTGGGAATCCGTGAGACCGTAGACTCTAAACCTACCAGGCGTGAGCCTCCACATCTTACAATCCCTCTCGTCCACAAATGAGACCTGGCCTAGTGTATGTGTGATCTCTCCAGTGAGCTCATCACAGATCTCCTCCTCAACGCTAATCGAGTCCTCTTGATACTGGAACCTAAGACTAAGACGCTGACATGACACAAGAGCGTACCCATCATCATCTACCCGAAACGTAAGCGGAATTCCAACGCCATGTGCGTAAAGAAAAACGGAACCTTGGAACTGAGCCGGGACAGGTAGCGCCATGGCGTAGGCAGATCAGAAAGAGCGACACAATCGACGAAGTGCAGAATTGAGAGGGTTGTTGCAGCATTTTCCACTGCATTTATACGTTTGTATTTGCTAATCTCAACTTGTCATAACAGAGACGAATGTTGAAGAGAGGATGAACACCTGACGGACTAAAAGGGGATGATAACTGGGTTTAGGGGCCCCCTATGTTTACTTGAAAGGACGATCATGCGACAAATCACCAGCCACTAGAAGGCTCTATAATAAGGACCAGCCGTCTCTTGATTGCCACTGAATATAATTAGGGCTGGTACACCGTGTCAGAGTAAATTCCCTGACATGGGAAAAAGGGGAGGGATCTGAGCCGCCAATTCTAGGAATTTTGAGTTAAGGAAATCTTTATATGGAAGGGCGCCAAAACAGTTAGCAGCGTCAAAAATAACAGTACTCATCCTGACGAGAGATATATTAAAGCAATGAGTGGCATTCTCCGGGATGTTTAGTGTGGCGAGAGAGCAGGATAGTGTCACAGATGCATGTCGATGATTCAACTGAAGTGGTCGCCACTCCTGTGGAGAGAGAAAGAGAAAGAGGAAGGGGAGAGACAAGCTGTTCTCAAACTCGAGGCAGCTGACAGCTTCGAGGATGAGACAGGCTGAGGAACGGAGGCGACGTGTTGAGGGGTTTGGCGGGACCGTGAAGGCATTGAGTAAGGACTTCGCAAAACTTCCCGTCATAGCAGTACCTCGAGTAGCAAAGGGGGGCGGGTTGTGTGAGACATCGCCATCGCAGTGTGTGACGCCGCTCCAGCAATCAATTCCCCTCACCATACCTGAGTGCTTAGAGGTACGTGTGTTAATTGTAGACATCATTAGTTTGTGCGCCCTTGCTCTTGAGGCCAGGTATAAGAAGGGGGAGAAGCTCCATGCTTAGTCTCTCTGTGCCCCCTCGTGGTGTTCTTAGCTCGCAGCCTTGCTGTGCCTGGCTTACACTGCGTTGCGGTTTTTGTGTGTGTGAGTGTAGTGCAGTCAGGGTTCGGTTTAGGGTGCCATAATTAGGGTTTGTAGGGTGCGGGTCGGTCTACATAGTTTGTCGCCATGTTTAACCCTAAGTATGGAGGGAAGTTGAAGAAGGGTAGGTCTAAGAAGGGCCATGGGGAGGAGAGGTCGTCCGGGACTGAGAAGTCACCGGGAAGTGAGAAGAAGGGTTCAAAGAAGAGGGCTGGAGATGAGAGGTCATCAGAAAGTGAGAGGAAAAGTAAGAAGCGGCCAAGTAGGGAGGAGCGTCCAGAAAAGCACAAGAAGTCTAAGAAGGTTAGAATTGCGGAGTCCGCTGTCCAGCGAGAGCAGGTAAGATAGTACTCCTTGAAGTAAGGGCGGGAAAGGGTATTAGGGCATCGTCAGAGCGTCCAGTTCCACTGTATGTATCCAGGGTTTTAGGGTTTGGGTTCAACTCAGCTGACTACTTAGGTTGCGACACATTGTTGCAGGAAGAAGGAGAGGAGGAGGCGCAGGAGACGGCTGTGGAGGAGACGCAGGGGACAGCTGTGGAGGAGACGCAGAAGGCGGCCGTAGAAGAGACGGCGATCGTGGCTGCTGGGCACAGGCAAGGAGGGGAGGGGCAGGACGAGAGCATGGACCTGCAGGCGACAGAGCAGTCTGGACGGGAGGAACTGGCAGGCGATGTCAACAAGGAGACGGCGATGGCCGAGGGCCAGAACGATGGTGCGGAGCATACGAT
The DNA here is from genome assembly GCA_014871385.1 of Ceratodon purpureus. Classification (NCBI taxonomy): domain Eukaryota; kingdom Viridiplantae; phylum Streptophyta; class Bryopsida; order Pseudoditrichales; family Ditrichaceae; genus Ceratodon; species Ceratodon purpureus. The sequence goes on along the minus strand of CM026424.1, from coordinate 9,346,241 downwards.
GGAGAGTACACCTTCACCGAAGAGGGCGAAGACAGCCGAGGTGGAAGCGGAAGAGAAAGATCCCTTGATGGATGAAGTAGAGGAAGAGGGGGACGATGCAGAGACGCCGCCGGCTAAGCTGACATGGCCACGGGTAAAGAAGGGGGAGGAATTGCCGGAAAACCCTCTAGGAAAGGACGAGGGAGTGACACCAGCGGAGATAGAGGCTCGGATGATCAAGGAGTTCGAGAACGATACCTTTGTTGCAGTCAACCGGAGTCGGAAACAGCCGATAGAGAAGTTCTCGAGGTTGAGAATTACTTTATGCCGCATGGTTAGTATGCCCGAAGTCAGGCCAGTGTTGGAGTCTGAGGTCTTACGGTTGCAGAGCGAGTTCCGGTCCGGGTACAGAGTAGGGTCAGCAGTGTTCTATGTGGCTCTGACCGATTCGAACCAGAGGGAGAAGCTTGTTACAGATGAAATCAGACGGGAATGGAGTTCGGAATGGGATCAGTTGGATAATGAATTCGACCATGAATTGAATTCTGACCCGGATTTGAAGCCACTCCAAGGAAAGATGTTTTTCATTTACGATGGCAATCACCGCTACACGGCCTGGAAGCGCTACATCGATGAAGCGAAGATGGGAAACATGGAGTGGCATCGCCTTCACGGGATGCCTGATTGCTTGGTCCTTGAGATCCCTAAGATTCTTTACCCAAGTATTCTCAGGGCCATGCATTCAGTAAACAAGTAAGTACCATTCCTTGGCTAGATCTTTAAGTTTTTACTCCATGCTTGGTCGTCGATTTCATTGGATTAAGTTCGTGATATCTAATATCATACCACCTGACAGGTCAAATGAGCAGGCGCATGTGAGGACAAATGTCTTGCACCAGATCGAGATGGTGCACAAGTATGGGCTGCTACCCATAACGTATTTTGAGAATATCCTCAGCAAGGAAGAGTACCTGAAGGAGAAGGCAAAGACGACCAATACTTGGTATCCATTGTCTTCAGAGACAATGGTGAACCACCTCTTCTCGGTAAATCCCTTAAATGTTTTTACTCCTGCCTGTTTTATAGATTGTGTCGAAATAATTAAAAAAACTAACTTTCTTGGTTTAATGCGGCAGGAAGAGATAGCAGGTGCAGGCGAGGAAGCATGCAATCACTACAAGCAGACGACGCCGCTGAACAAGCAAACAGGGGAGCGTTTGCGTGAGGTTATATTCAATCAGATTCTGAAGAAAAAAGAAGCCCTCAACAAGCTTTTTAGCAAGCTACAAGCCGTCGCAAATCCGAGGAACGGGAAGGGCTTTATTGAAGAGGTATGTAGATTCTAGACTTTTTTTACTTAGTGAGTTAGTTTTTCCTTATTGAGGCCCGGTTGAGGCCCTGGCTTAGGTCAGGTTTGGCAACGGGAAGCCCCTCCCAGCCTCATGGGCGCGGTCGGGGAACCGCGCGAAGGGGCCTTATCGGGCCCCTCTTGGGTTGAGAGGGGCCCAATAAGGCCCCTTGGGGCCGGTTCCCTGACCGCGCCCATGAGGCCCGGAGGGGCTTCTCGGTGCCGAGAGACCCCTCCCGGCCTCATGGGCGCGGTCGGGATACCGGCCCCAAGGGGCCTTATCGGGCCCCTCTAGGGCTGAGAGGGGCCCAATAAGGCCCCTTGGAGCCGGAAACCCGACCGCGCCCATGAGGCCCGGAGGGGCTTCTCGGTACCGAGAGACCCTTCCCGGCCTCATGGGCGCGGTCGGGTTTCCGGCTCCAAGGGGCCTTTTTGAGCCCCTCTCAGCCACTGAGAGGCCTCTTTAGGCCCCTTGGAGCCGGAAACCCGACCGCGCTCATGAGGCCCGGAGGGGCTTCTCGGTGCCGAGAGACCCTTCCCGGCCTCAAGGGCTCGGTCGGGTTTTCGGCCCGAATGGGCCTTAACGGGCCCCTTTGAGCCCAAAGGGGGGCTGAAAGACCCCACCAGGCAGATAAAGAACCCATTTATAGGGTTCTTTATGCCTGATGGGCCATTTCGTCCCCTTTTACAATAAAAGGGGCCCAGATTCTGCCCCTTTGGGCCAGAAACCCGACCGCTCCACTGAGGCCCGGAAGGGGCTCTCGGTGCCGAGAAGCCCTTACGGGCCTCGAAGGCGCGGTCGGGTTTCCAGCCCAAAGGGGCAGAATATGTCGCTAGGTACCAAATCCCGACCGCGCCTTCGAGGCTGGGAAGGGTCTCTCGGTACCGAGAGCCCCTTTCGGGCCTCGAAGGCGCGGTCGGGTTTCTAGACACTTAGTCAATTTTGGGTGTTATATTGCTTCTTGATTGTTGCTGAACGAATTAGAAGTTTAGGTATGACTTGTTTAAATTTCAGATGATGACCAGTAGAACGTTACTGTCCAAGTTATTTTGACCCTCTAGGGGAGCTGCAAAGACAGGTGGCTCGTCATGTTCGGCATTGATAAGCCATTTGAATTTGCAGATCTCCTGGAAGGATCGATTGTTTTGGTCAATGACGTTATTTAACGCCTCCAGGATGTGGTGTAGCTGCAATGGTGGAATGGCCTGATGAGCGTTTGTTATGGCATGACTTTGTTTCTTACGTTGTTTGGGTTTACGTCCTTTCAGATTCGGAACCATTACAACCATCGCCCTAATCAGAAGTGCGAGATGGGGCTAGACAAACTGCAGCTGATTGCGACCACCAACGTCAAGGGGATGTATAAAGTGCGTTGGCTGAAGATGTGGAACGGTTCTGATAATACCAGGGCTGCAAACAGTTTTCCGAGGACTTCGTGCAGTGAGTCTCAACTTCATGCTTGGCTGCACAAAGCATGCTTCTATGCGCTGCTGGAGGACGAGATCACGGAGAAGATTGAGCCTATCCTGCTTGAATATCCGCTTCCTGACTGGACTAAGGAAGTCAAGTCCTGGCAAGTGTACCTGAACTACTGGAAGAAGAAGGTGTGGCAAAAAGCATTTCCAACTGTCTTTGCCGGGAAACATGCATTCCAGCGGAACGACACTTGGAACCAGGTGCCTAAGGGCAATCTCATCGTCAGCCGGTTTATCTATAGGTGAGTATCAAAACCTTGGTATGCTCTTGTTTAGTTTTGTCTTTGCGCAGATGAAGAAATCTGACCCAATTCCCTCTGTTTTATAGGTACTACAGGAGGGAGTTGATGCCAAAGAAGGCGATCACGGAAGAACCAGATTGGATGGATACCCAAACTGAGCCTGGCCATGACTCGTTCATTTTCACGGAGTATCAGAAGATCACTTATCCGTCAGCGCATCTGAAGGAATGCGGTTGGTACATCGAGTGTGCGAAGACTTTCTGCCCCGCCGAGGAGGAAGATCTGAAGAGGCGACTAGGTGCCATCAACGCCACTCCGGAGGAAGTACCTGACGTCGAAGAGGCTGCACCGGAGGACCCGAAAGTTGGTCAGAGGAGAAAGAAAGCGCAGGCGCAGCTAGGAAGACGCGTAGCGCAGAGGACCACTGCCTCACAAGACGGTGGCACTGGTTCAGTTGCAGGGTCACCTGTTGATAACCGAAAAGGACAACGGTCCCCTAAATCTCCCAAGTCCCGACGTAGACTGGATGGACCTTCACCATCAGGGAACTCCTCTGGGACAGATTTTACTCTGTCTCAGCCTGAGTTTCGACTGGTTGACGAACCGAAGGAGGTGGAGCACGATACTTTCGATTTGATCATGAATGGTATGATCAATAAGTCGATGTTCGATGCGGTGTACAAGTTCGCAAGCCAGTGCAACTATGGTAAATCCTGCCGGGTTTATGGGAGGAATCAGACGAAGGACGGAATGGTGGACCTTGTAGTAGCCCAGGTTCCGGACAACTCCCCGGTACCAGGCATATCAAGAACGGCCTCGGATGTCCCTAAGTGGAATGTCCTTGACAAGGACTGGTTCAAGAACACGTTCGTGTTTGCCCATACTTTCTTGCACGATGATGGCGCCCTTGTCTTTGTTTACACTGACGATAACTCCACAAGAAAGACTATCAGGTCCTTTTGCCCAAGCCTTGGGTTCAAGATGTTTAAGGAGTGGACCGGCTTCAACATACTGCCGCTTCGGGTTCCATCAAGGGTTGAGACCACTAATCTTTTTAGGGTGGGTCTTTATGTCAGATGCAATCCGGATCCCAGGGCAGCATCTCTCCCCATCGGCACTCGGAACTCTGCCTTCACTCTGAAGCCAACTCACAGTGGAGATATTGACGTTGTTAAGGGAAACGTCCTTATGAACTCGGCTAACGCCAAGACTGTGAAGATGAACGGCGATCGGCCTTGGCGTGGTCCTAAGGAACTTGATGAGTATTTCTGGGGCTGCCTTGTCTTGTCTTGCACATCTCCTGGAGGCATTGTGGTTGACCTCACGGCGGGGAACAGGTACGGCCTTTCAATCTTATGACATTGTCTTTCGCGTACTTTCAGATTGTAGTTTGCCTTAATACTAACTCCCTACTTTGTCGACTTTTGTAGGCGACTCCATACAAGTCTGTCGCAATCGTGGCCGTCACATTGTCGCTATTGAGGAGGACGAGGACATATTCAAGGAACTTCTTGCTCCGATGAGATCTGACTTGGTTCCCCGTGCACCTGCCGGGGACCATCACAGTGACCAAGATGACGATGACGACGACGACGACGACGATGAAGAGGATCCTCTGATACAGCTTGCAGAAGAAGATCTGGCTTACCATCCTCCGGAAATCCGACCGAAGGGCAGGCAGTGAGTGTAGTCGTCAGGTCTCGTATAAGACAGCAATTTTGAACATTTTTTGAATCTAACAGTCAGGCTTAGAATCGTCTTTTCTCAGATACTGCCTTCGTATGCAGAGTCGCCCGAGTTCCCTTGTCGCCGGTAGCTACGTTCTTCCGCATGCCTGTTTACGCTGAGCAGGCAGCAAGACACCAGGCTGCATTACCTTCCCCAAAGGAACGAAAGACGAAGCGGAGATATGACCAGGCAGTTAAGGAGTACCTACATCTGGAGGCTGCTGTTGATAATACATTGGATCTAGGTGACGAAGACTCAGAGTATTTTGATATTTACCGTCGATATTAAGACCAAACTATTTTATTGACACCAATATTTACTTAGTTTAAAATTTTGGTATTGCTGTAAAAATTTAAAAATTTAAATTTAAAGAGGAAAGGAGGGTTATGTGAACCATGATTATTGAACCAATTAGTCATGATTATGTTGGTTACTGTCCTATGTTGTACCATTCCTTGTTGCATAGGTATCCCATTAACCCATCTCCATTGGATTCCATTCTTCCAATTTTTGAATTCCAATTCTTCCCACACTTCCTATCTTTCCAATTTCTGAATTCCCCTCCCTCCCTACTACCAAAGTTCTCATACACCGGGAGACGCCAAACAGTGGAGGGGAAACAATTTAAAAATTAAAATAAAATGAGAAGTAGAACCCCCTTCTCAAAGAAGAAAAATTACAAATAAAACAAAAAAACAAAAAAAGAAAAGAAAAGAATAAACAAAAAAGTGAATCACAAAGACACCCAAGAGTTAAGATTTTTTTTAAAAAAAAAAAAAAACATAGAGCCGGGACACCCACTGGGAGAGAAGAGGGAGGGGAGAAGAGGGAGAGGGACACCGGGAGAGGCGAGAGGAGAGGGAGAGGGAGAGGACAGGGAGAGGGACGAGGGACGAGGGAGAGGAGAAAGGAGAGGGAGCGGGACGAGGGACGAGAGGGACATTGGAGAGGGAGAGGGAGAGGGAGAGGGACGAGGGAAGGAGCAGGGGAGAGGGACAGGGAAGAGGACAGGAGCAGGGAGGGAGAGGGAGAGGGAGCATTGGAGAGGGAGAGGAGAGGGACCAGGGAGCAGGGGACAGTGGCCGCAGAGTGGCCCTGCGAAGGGAGGAGGGAGGGGGAGAGGGACAGGGACAGGGAGAGGACAGGGACAGGGAGAGGGACAGGGAGTGGGACAGGGAAGTGGCCGCCGCGGAGTGGGACAGGGCACTAGGTGAGGGAGAGGAGAGGGAGAGGACAGGGAGTGATGGAGAGGGACAGGAGAGGAGGGAGAAGGGACGTGAGGTGATAGTGACAGGGACGAGGGAGGAGTGAGGGACAGGTGGAGTCAGAGGGAGAGGGAGAGGGAGAGGGACAGGGAGTGAGGGAGTGGGAGAGTGGGGGACAGGGAGTGTGGGAGGGGAGAGGGAGTGACCGCGAGGGAGAGGGAGAGGGACAGAGGGAGTGAGGGAGAGGGTGAGGAGAGGGACAAGGGGAGGGACAGGGAGAGAGGGAGAGGGAGAGGGACAAGGGGAGGGACAGGGAGGAGAGGGAGAGGGAGAGGGAGAGGGAGAGAGAGGGAGGGAGTGAGGGAGAGGGAGAGGGACAGGGAGAGGAGAGGAGGGACAGGGAGTGAGGGACAGGGAGTGAGGGGGGTGAGGGAGACAGGGACAGGGACAGGGGAGCGAGGGAGAGGGAGAGGGATAGGGAGTGAGGGAGAGGGAGAGAGGGAGAGGGACAGGGAGTGAGGGAGTGGGAGAGGGACAGGGAGTGTGGGAGAGGGAGAGGGAGAGGGAGTGAGGGAGAGGGACAAGGGAGGGACAGGGGAGAGGGAGAGGGAGGGAGGGGAGGGACAGGGGACAAGGGAGGGACAGGGAGAGAGGGAGAAGGAGAGGAGAGGACCGGGAGGAGAGGGACAGGGAGAGGGAGAGGGGGAGGGACAGGGAGAGGAGGGAGAGGGGGAGGGACAGGGAGAGAGGGAGAGGGAGAGGGACAGGAGAGGGGGAGAGGGAGAGGGGAGGGACAGGGAGAGGGGAGGGAGTGACCGCGAGGGAGAGGGAGAGGGACAGGGAGTGAGGGAGAGGGTGAGGCGGAGGGACAAGGGGAGGGACAGGGGAGAGAGGGAGAGGGAGAGGGACAAGGGGAGGGACAGGGAGAGAGGGGAGAGGGAGAGGGAGAGGGAGGAGGGACAGTGGAGTGAGGGAGAGGGAGAGGGACAGGGAGAGAGGGAAGTGACGGCGCGGGAGAGGGAGAGGGAGAGGGAGCGGGAAGAATGACCGCGAGGGAGGAGGGACAGGGAGAGGGACAGGGGTCGGGAGTCGCGTCGGGACAGGGAGACGGGGGGGGGGGGGTAGGGAAGGAGGGTGGGTGGTCTTCCAAAAAAAAGTGTGTCTCGGAACTCTCTTAGACCCAGGAGGGGGGGGCCTGCCGATTCCCACAGAGAGTACTATGTGGGGGAAGGGTTCCTCGGGAGCCCAAGGGGACTCCTTGTCCCCCGTCGCGGCGGGACTCCCTGTCCCTGCTCGCGGCGGGACTCTTTGTCCCGCGTCGCGGCGGGACTCCCTGTCCCTGCTCGCGGCGGACTCTTTGTCCCGCGTCGCGGCAAGAGTCGGGGCTCGCGGCTGGGGAGTCGGGAGTCGGGAGTCGAGAGTCGGGAGTGGGGACTCGGGTCTCGGGACTCGGGTGTTGGGCCTCGGGACTCAAGACTCGGGACTCGGGACTTGGGACTTGGGACTTGGGACTCGGGTCTCGGGACTCGGGTCTCGGGACCCGTTTAATTTACAGAACCAAAGCATAAATAAGAATAAAAAAATAGAAGTAAAAACATTAAACAAATAGCATAATAAAGGGAAAGAAAAGGAAATTAAAATCAATAAATTAAAGATTAAAATGATCAAAAAATTTAAGATTAAAGACATAACAACTTTAAGGTTGTCGTTATAACTCGCATTTATAGTACTTACAAAATGGTACACGGTTTTCAAAAACCTCTACAAAAGGGCGTTGAACCTGCCAAAGAGGCGCCACTCCGCTAAGCAACACGGTACCTCAATAATTTGCACACATTCCTAGCCAATTTCTAGGCTACCACCTACAAATGTCTAGGCTACACCATCCTCAACTACATCTGATTTGTTTTCCGGGGCTATGATCTCCACCACATCCGTTGCATCTTCCTCCAACTTCCGCCTATAAGCCTGTGCCGCCTCCTGATCTTCGAAGCCCAACCAATGGAGATGAGAATCGGAATCATAGTCTTCAGCATCATCCATCTGCATATGGACAGTCTCCCCTTCATATTCAACGATGGTGAGAATGAGTGTATCTCCCCTACGACCATAAGGCACCCATTGCGCTCCATCAAAATTTCCCTCCTCCTCCGACACCTCCTCCTTCGGCACCTCCACCTTGGGCATCTCCACCTTTGGCACCTCCACATTCGGCACCTCCTCCTTCGGCACCTCCACCTTCGGCATCTCCACCTTAGGAACCTCCACCTTCGGCACCTCCACCATAGATCCTCCAGAACTGGATTCTCCCCTTCCCCTCTTCTTGCCAATAGTCTTCGAGCACTGCCCCTTGGAAGCCACCTTCACCACCTTGCGAACCATCTTGAGAAAAAGGAGGGAGAGGAGAGGAGGAAGGAAGAGAAGATTGAGGGAGAAGAGAGAAGAAGAGAGGGAGAGGAGAGAAGAGTCCGCATGGAGAGGAGAGAGTGAGAGAGAGAGTGAGAGAGAGAGTGAGAGAGAGAGTGAGAGAGAGAGAGTGAGAGAGAGAAGTGAGGAGAGAAGTGTGAGTTGTGAGGGGGAGTGGGACCCCTTATATGGGCCCCACCGAGCCCCCTCGGCCGCCTCCACTTTCCAGGGCTGGGAGGCGGCTCCCTCCCAACCCTGGGAGAAGCCCTCCCTCCTTAGGGTTGGGAAGGTCGCTCCTTCCCAATCACAAGGAAGGGAGCCCCCACCTAGGGTTGGAAGGGCGCCACCCTTCCAACCCTCTAGGGAGGGGAAGAGGCCGCCGCCTTCCTTAGGGGCGGTGGCCACCCGAAGGCGGTGGCCACCCTAAGGCGGCCTCGCCCTAAGGCGGCCTCGCCCTAAGGCGGTGGCCACCCTAAGGCGGCCTCGCCCTAAGGCGGTGGCCACCCTAAGGCGGCCTCGCCCTAAGGCGGTGGCCACCCTAAGGCGGCCTCGCCCTAAGGCGGTGGCCACCCTAAGGCGGCCTCGCCCTAAGGGCTCTCGGTTCGGAGAGCCCCCATGGTGATGGGGCTCTCGGTACCGAGGGTCCTTAGTGGGGACTCTCGGTACCGAGAGCCCTATCACCATGGGGGCTCTCGGTACCGAGGGCCCCCTGCGGCCATAGGGCTCTCGGCACCGAGAGCCCTATGATCGCAGGGGGCCCTCGGTACCGAGAGCCCCCATGGTGATAGGGCTCTCGGTACCGAGGGTCCCTCCCGACCATAGGGCTCTCGGTGCCGAGAGCCCTATGGCCGCAAGGGGCCCTCGGTACCGAGACCCCCTATGAAGGGGCTCTCGGTCACGGGCGCCCCTAGCGGCCATAGGGCTCTCGGCACCGAGAGCCCTCTTCAATGGGGTTCATGGGCACCCCACTTGATGAAGGGGGCCACTCACCCTGACCTAACCCTGGGTGAGGGGGGCGCCCCTTGCGGCGCCCCCTTCTCTGACCTAACCCTGGGTGAGAGGGGCGCCCTTTATAAGGGCGCCCCTCCTCCCCATTCCTCACAATCTCTCCTCCCTCCCTTCTCATACTCTCTCCTTTCTCTGCTCTCCCCTCCTCTCATTCTTCTCCCTCTTTGATTCTCTTTCAGTTTTTTCGAACTTCAGGATGGAGCGGCCGCAGACGGAGGTGGAGATGAAGAGCTTCTTTGGGGACGCGCGTTTCATCGGAGTCATTTTGGAGATTGAGGCTGAGGTGGAGGAGTACTCTCGAATTCTGAGGGAGAACATCGTGTACTCCAAGGACCTCACTGCAATTTGGAACTATGAGGCAGGCGTTGCGTTTTCTCGACTTGTCGACATCTGCAAGTACACCTGGGAGCCGCCATCCGCAGAGCTAACCCGTATCCGGGGTTCTTCTAGATTTAGCTTGTCCTAGCTTTGGTGTAGCTTGTAATTAAAGACCAGATTTGTCCCTATTGTGCTAGCGCCGGTTGGCCAATATCATGTACAAGTTTCATCATCGATTAATGGAGAGGCACAATTGAACAAGATGAAAAGCATGCGCCTTCATTGTTCTGGATCCGCAAGTTTCTTAGCTAATTGCTTAGTATGTGGTATGTCCATTGCATTTTGTTATCAGGTTTCAAGCATAATTGGAAGTTACTTTTTGTGTTGATTTTGGTGGATGATAATGTGCAAGCAGGTTCAAAGGTTTGGGAAGGGTTTAGATATGAAGGGGATGGTATACAACCTCTAAATCATGAGGTCATGATGACGTCAGCCCTAATTTTTGTACTAGAAAGAGAGTATGTCTGCACATGTGACATCTTTTTTTATGCGGATGTGTTCACAACACCCTAAACCTAGGGTGACATCTCTTAAAAATATTTCAAAATATGAGCTTAAAATGCGCAGTCTAAGGCGACACTAAACCCTGAACTAGTCCTAAAATTTCCAATTCTCTGCTCTCCGGTTTCTGCTCTCCGCTCTCCGCTCTCCGCTCTCCGCTCACATACGACCTTTCCCCTAAGTTCCCGTACGGAATTTGATGAAGCATGATTTTTGTTTGTCTGTGACGGCTGGATTTTCCCAGAATTCGTTAGAAAGTTCATTGTCTATATTTGCATTTCCTGTCCATTTGCAAATGTTGGGGGTTTGTATGGCCATTATTTCTAAATTGTTTTCTCTATCATATTTCTTTATTTGTTTTTCTAGAATTCTAACTAGTCCTTTGTCTGGAACATCCATCCTCGATGGCCAATCATCTTTTTGGTAGTAGTACATGGTGGCAATGTGGCATAGGCATGTTTGTATGATTATTCAACATTTCTATGCGCTGGGAGTAGCCCTTGTTTTGCCAAAGTATTTGCCTCTTCGTAAGCGTCGATGTTAATGTGTGCTCTGAATTTGTATAGCAAAATTGGTTGTGTTTTTTGTTGGAGTAGTTCAACCATGGAAGCAAGTGTGATTTGATCAGGGTAATTATTACATAGTGTGGGATGTTTTATTTGTGTATTAAGTATATATAATACATTTAGACAATCAATAAATATACATATATATATATATATATATATATATATATATATATATATATATATATATTGGGTCGTTAGGGAATTATATATTGATAATTCTTAGTGTTTTGTGTATTGCCATCATTTTTGCACGTAGTACACGTTGGTGTCTGTGGAGTCTTTTGGGAATATTAAGGCCTTTGGGGCTATAAATACCATATTCAGTTCTATCTCTCAGCCATTTACCACCGCCAATTTCTTTGAGGGGTTTAAATGAGCCATCGGTGTAGTAGCTAAATTGGAGGTGGAATTTTAGTGGAAGGTTTGTTTAGTAATTTGGTAGTTTTGGGATACGAGTTGGGTTATTTGCGGAGGTGTTTGGATAGTCTAATATGGACCATTTTTTACTGGGATTGATATGGATATTTAAAGGAGTAGGAGATGCAATTTGTGTGTGAATTTGTAATATTCGAAGATTATTAATTGTGTGAATGAGTTGATTCATTTACTCGTAAGTATCTATATTGTTGTTTTGGTGGTGGATACAAAATATTTGGAACGTAGATAGTTTTTTCTTTTTGACTTTAAGTTCAGGGGAAATTGTTGGTTCTTCGTATGTAATGGTGTCTGCGGTAAAATGGGCAATAATGTGTGTGTCCAGGAATGGGCCGGTGTATGGGTTAAAGTTTTGGTACCAATTAGCATCGTGAGAGATGAGTACGGTGATAGTATTTGAGTCATTTTTTGCCGCGAGGCGGGCCCAAAGAATGGCTTGTTGTAAGTTGGTTTCATTATAGGGGTGAGCGTAGCCAATTCTTTTCCATTTATGATCAAATGCTTTTCCTAGGGAGCCAAATATTATATCTCGTGAAAATGGTGAGTAAAATTGGGTAAATTGTGTAGGACATGTAACCGGGGATGAAAAGTTTGATTGATGGATGTTGAATGTTGCTATTAGAAGGTCTAGTATTTCAATTGGTATGGTGTAATGGGCACATTTAAGTAGATCATTTTTTGGAATACAGTATTTATATCTTTAATATAGTACACAATTTCAGTTTCAAATGGATGAGTAGATGGCTCAAGGCCGTGTGGGGTATTTTTTGTATGTTGATATTGTTTCCATAACCATAGTAATCTAGTTTTCGGGATGGTGATAATGTGCTAGCCATTATCTTCGTATATATGTGCGACGTCGTGTTGTGTTTGGATAGTATTTGAGTCTGTTTTGATGTCATTTTCTGGATTGCATTCATTAATAGAGACATGTGCTAGTGGGATAATTGTGGCCGGAGTGACGTATTTTGTATCTCTATGTTGTATTGTTTTTGGATGATATTTGAAAATTGTTTATGTTGTTGTTTCGTATAATATTAGGTAAGTAATTCAATATTGTGGAGACATGTGTTGGTATCACTCCAGGAAAAATTATTCTCTTTGAGTTCGCCATTTGTTGTATGTGTTATTATTTGGCGTGGTCCATTGACATACATATATCGTATCTTTATAGTTTATCTTGATTGGATCTTTGATTTTTCGTTGTTTGTGATCTAGTATTGTATGTATGGGGAATTGTCTGGGATATTTAATCATATTGTGGGGAGGGGGAGGGAGTTGGGGAATATGAGGATTGAGAAGATGTATGGGGGGAATCAGTTGTTGTGGTAGAATGTTGTGATTTGTTATTGTGTAGTCATTTTTTAGAGTTTGTGGAAGGAAGTCGTATCGGCATGGTATTTGGCATCTTCAATGACAAGATGGGTGACAAAATAGTTGAGTAGCAATATTTAACGCGCTTTTGATGAGTTTTGTGAGGTTAGAGTGGTACATTTTAAAGTTGTTTGAGTTCATTAGGGTGATACCATTAGGCATGATTATTTGCTCTAATTTTATTATATTATGTAATAGTTGATTTTGTAGTAGTTTGAGAGAAGTTTTGGGATTTAAGCCATGTAAATGTTGTGCTTCTCGCATCCATGCAGTTTCAAGTGGGGATGAGTTTAATAGAAAATTTTCTATTGTGCTTTTAAGATGGGCTCCAACTTCATGTTTAAGTAGAAACAATGTTCTAATGATAAGTGATTTTACATAATCTTGGTATATAATGCAGGTTATTTCTTCGGAGCCTCCAAATTTTGCAAGTATAAATTGTATCAAGCCGTAGTATATTTTTCCAAATTTACCTTTATCATTGAGGGCATTTTGTAATTGTTCTCTGATACACCGTAATTAGCCATTTTTTAATGAAAAGGCTTCCATTATGAATAGATCATATGGAAGTTGTATAGCGATATTGGATGTACATTTTGATAATCCGCATATTGTTTTATGGAGTGCTATGATCTTTTGTCAAGTTTTCATATTGCCGGTATAGAGTATGGTATTGCGTAAAATCTGTATGCAATTCCAGCACGTATGACTGTATCGGCCATATTAATTTTTAGTTTCATAGTGGCTGGGCAGGCCACTAGGGCTTTGCATTGTTTAACAACTTTAGCTGTAGTGGTGTTTATTTGTGTTTTCCATGTAAGTGATGGTGCCAGATTTATTCCTAGATATGTTTATGGATCGTATCGGTCTAAAACTGGTAATGGTTGGTTTTTGTATTTTATATTGGTGGCTTGAATCTGTGCTGTGAATGCTATGGGGTTCATTTTGGGTTTATTTGGGCATCCAGTCATTGTGCATTTGGATATTCCAAGGTCCATTCTGGCCCATTTGAAGAATTTGTCTAGTTTATTTAATTGTGTTTGTAATAATGCTAATGCTAATTTGTTAGCAATTGCTCCTAAATCGTCAGTACATGCTATAGATGAAATTTTAACTTTGGATGTACCAAAGGTATATCCATTATCACCTTGTTCTAACCATCTAAGAAGGGGTTCTAAGAATATTATGAATAAATATGGGCTAAGAGTATCGCCTTATATTGTTCCTCTTTAAATAGGGATAGGTCAAGTTTTACCAAAGTGTTTTCCAGAGAATGTAGTAGAGGATTGCTAGTATATGTTTCCTATGAGGTTTATGGCATCGGTTGGGTATCCAAGATCTTTCATTATGGCTAAGAGTCTTGTATGATCAACGGAGCCAAATGCATTTTTGAAGTCAATGTAAAAAATATAAATATCTTGATTTGTAAATCTTGTATCTTCTAGTGTTGCAATGAGTAGTTAAAGTTGTCTAGATGTTCCTCTTTTTGCTCGAAATCCTTCTTGGCTGTCGTGCAAAATTTGATATTTTGCACCGTAAGCGGAGAGGATAGAAGTTAATGTGCTAGTATAGAATTTGTACATGGTGTTGGCTAGTGCGACACGTCTATGGTGTGTAAGTTGTGATGGGTCGCCTTTTTTATATAATAAAAGAGTTAACCTATTTTCCATGATGCAAGTATTTGTTTTTGTTTGTAACAGTGTTTGAAAAATCAAAAAATTAGTTTGTGGAATCGTGGGGGCATATTTTTCAAGATTGAGTTGGGTATTTTGTCTAGGCCTGGAGCTTTGTTATTTCCTAGGTTTTTGAGGCATAGATCGTAGGTTTCTTGATTAAAGTATGTGTGTAAAGGGGTTTGAGGTTCTCCGCGTTGATCAATTGTGAACCCATCTAGGGTATTGTTTGACACTGCATGTGCATTGTGGAGGATGTGTGGTTTGGTGATGGCATGTGGGTACTGTTGGTCGGTTGCTGATAAATTGCTGAATGTATATTTCTTAAGCAATATCTTCAGGACTGGTTAACATAGAATCTAGAAGTGAGGTTTCAGAATTTTTGAAGACTATCCTATTTACTTTTTGGGGCCTTTTCCATAAAGTTGTCGGTATTTTGATATGGCTTTACGGATACAGTCTTTGGTATATTTGGTGGTTATTTTCCTGGCTTCTTTGTTGGCATTTTTTGCAATAGCAGCTATAGTATCAATCCATTCATTTGGTATAGTGTCAATTACTCGTGGATGTGGAATTTGTACATATTGGTGACTACGTATTTCGTTTAAAATGGGATGTGTTTGCCATTGTGGATTGTTTTTTGCAACATATATAGTTTTTCTGATAATATAATATGTAGCGAGATGTTTTTTCCATTCTTTAGCTATTTTTTGAGGCAAGGAGCCGCCTTGTTGTGTTGTTCTAGTTGTGAGATGTGGTAGTGGGGCTGCTTTACATGTTTGTTCAATGGTTTAGGAGATTTTTTCTACAATGTTGTCTAAAGATATACAGGCTTCTTGCCATAAGTTGGGGGTAAGATGATCGTTACTTTCTAGTAGACTGGTTAGTTTGTTTATTTGCGTGGAATTTCTTTCAAAAAATTTGATGTTAAATTTTTCTAAGTTTTCTAGAGGTATAGGGTTTAATATTCTAGTTGTTGGGGTGTTAATGGAGCTGGAGCTCTAGCTATTAATAGATTTTGTGGAATGTATAAGGTGACTAGATAGTGGTCCGAGTTAAGATTCATATTGATGTTTGTTGTGGAGGTGAATCTAGTATTGTTTGAGGATTTTATGTAGAAGCCTTCTATCAGGCTTGTTGATGTATAGTTGTATCTGCCTTGTCTAGAGAATGTTGTATTTGTTGGAATGTATTCTAGATTTAGTGAATTGAGAAAGTTTTTCCATTAGATATCTTCTTCATGTGGCGGGGTATTGATATTGTTATTTTGTTTTCCATTTAGTGCGATATCACGATTAAAGTCTCCACATAGGATGTATGTATGGTTAGGGTGTGTAGTGATTTGGTTTGTGATTGCAGTTTGAATGTGGGGAATGAAGCAGATGTCTTCTAGGTGTGTAGGCATATATAAGTGTATGATTAACCATGGTTGTAACAGATGGTTGTTTATTTTTATTATTTGTAGATACGGGGAAATGTTTGCTGGTGAAGGGATTTTGGTAACGTTTCCAGAAAAAGCATATTTATTATGTATAAGCGTGAGTAGACCTCCTCTACCGGGGGTGTAGGGCATTTTTTGTTGTATATATCTTGTGAGGGCATGTGTGTTATTAAAAATGAGTTTATATTCAGAGAATAGATTTTATATCGATTTAGTGGATTTGGTTGCTGTGAGTTTTGTTTCTTGGATGTTTATGATTGCCGTATTTCTTAAGGAGTTGTTTATAAGGCTTTGTTGGTTTGGTAGAATCGTATTAAGTGAAGATGAATTCCAAGTTATTATGTTTGTTTCATCGTTAATATTGATGTTTATTCTGGTTGGAGGTTTGTAATTGAGTTATCAAACCAATTGTGTATGTGTTGATTTGTATATTTTTCGTATTCTATTTTCTCGTGATGTTGATAGGCGTGTTCTATTTTCTCGTGATGTTGGTAGAAAGTGGTCGTAGAGTGTTTGTTTAAAAGACTTTGTTTTTGTATAATATCTAGTATTATGTGAGATTTAGGTGGTGAGTGAATTCTTTGTTTGACATGAGTTCTGTATTTTAGATGAGATCTGTACTTTGACAAATTTTATGATTTGGATGTGTGCTATGTTTCGGATGAAATTTAGATTTTGGATGTAATATAAATTTTGGATTAAATCTAAGGTCAAGATGTATTTTAAAATTTGGATGGATTTTGAATTTTGGATGAATTTTGGATTTTGAAGGAGTTTTGAATTTTGGATGAATTTTGAATTTTGAATGAATTTTCTTTTGAATTGGAGATGATATGATTTCTTTTTGAATGGTAGTATCTAGAGATACTTTATTGTAGTATTTTATTCTTTGATTTTTTAGTATATATATACTATAGAAGAAGAGATACTTGTAGCTACATTTGTCGAAACTAGTTTGACAAATCCATTGTATCTTCTACTTCAAGGGTCTCGAGATGGTCGGCTTGGATAGATTCGAGGCTTATCTTCAATTGCCTTTGTAGAACTGCCATTTGGATTCTTGAATTCTTGTTTGATTCTGCTTGGACTTTGCCGGCATACACTTTGGCTTCTTCAACAATCTCGTTTTTAAGCAAACTCATTTCTTTCCTAATTTTTATAGCTTCTTTATTTACTGCATTTATCACCATTTGGTTAAGGTTTGATTTAAAGAAGTTGTTGGAAGGTGCATTCTCCAAAGCTTGAATCGTATTAGCCAAGGCAGTGTTGAGTTCACTGAAGCTTAGTTTGGCCAATTCCGCGGATGTTGGTGCATTGACTCCATCCAAACTCTTTGGATGAGGGCAAAACTCTACATACTTGCCTAAGATTTTTCCATTTTGTTTGACATACTTTTTATAGACTGTTGCATTCAAGCATTGGATATTACAAGACCCTACTTGCTTATTGTTCTCAAGGCGAAAAAACACTCCAACCACGTTTTTCTCAGCCATATATGCCTTGATTCCTTCCTCAAGAGCAATGGTTGATTTGGTTTTGTTGAGGTTTTTGGCTGTGAGAACTATAGCATTCTTTCTAGCCTTGTCATCCTCGGACATCCTTTCCTTGCTTGCAATTTTTGCATCCATAAGCTCATTGGAAAAGGAGATTTTATGTAACCTGATCCGTTTGGCCTCATCCGGTCACGGTGCTTTGATCCAAGCAAAATCCGCCCCTTCATTTTTTTGGATATTGGTTATCTCAAAATCTAGGCATCTTCAAAAGCTATCACTCACAACTTCTTCATACATGTCATACCATTTCTTTCCCTTGACTTGGTCGCTGTTTACTATAATTAAGACTAAACTAGCAATGGCAATGGAGTCAAAGGTTTAGTTCATCCGGATATGATGTTCATCCAATTTGAGGATGAACAGACGAAGACCTTGGAGAAGGCTACGTCCATCCGTCTTAGGATCCTTAAGTTGTATTTTAACCAACCCACTCTACTTTTTTGATCCATGGTAACACATGATTGCAATGGGTTCACCAAGTAAATCCCCCACTTCAATATGCACTTTAATATTCATGAGTTTGAATCTTGCAACAATCATGTCCATAACATCATTGTTTAACAACACTATTTCACTAAGTTCAAAGAAAATCGCCACATGATAGTGAAGGGCAAACCCATACTCATCAACCTCAAGTTATTGAGGGAGTTGGGTGAAATTGTAATGATTACCAACTTTTCCATCCGTCCTCTTCGAGGGCCATTCCTCTTGGAGAATATATGGGAAAGCTGGGTTCACTTTGAACACAATCCAATGCCTCTTCATGACTAACTCCCATTCTGACCAGTTGGCTCACAAAATGGGAGGGTTCCATAGGTTCATCTTTCTCCTTTGCAAGCAAGTTCAAAGCATGAAAACCTAGCTGAAAGGGAGGGCGTTGAGATACAATCTCTTTGCCCTTGACCTTCTTTTGGCTAGACAAAATTTGTGCACCACTCGACCTTTTTTGACTCTGAATTTCTACTTCAACCATCTGACTATCATCAAAGATTTTTTGAAGTTAATGCATAGTTGGAGGGTGATGCCATTCTGTACAAAGGAAAGCAATAGCATTAATATGATGTTCTATATGCAAAGAGGTCACTTCTTATCACCCTAACTAAACCCTCATTCCACAAATTAAGTTGTGGGCCTATTTGAGAGGTTGCAGTTAGGAAGAAGTCAAAGCATACAAGACTATTTTGTGTAACACAAGTATGAAGTGATACAAACTTGTTGTAGCATCCATACTGTATTTTTGGCACAACATACATACACTAATACTACATGAACAATCAAGCCCACAACAAGCAATTCTAGCATGTCTTTGCATTATCAAGATATTACTGTTTAACTTATATTCGTGGCAGCAAGAAAGAGGGTAAAAAGCAGACTTGCTGCAATTCCCAAGTTCTATACTAACCATATCATCTAAGAACTTCAAAAATCTAAAGCTACTGATACATCAATGCAAATGCATTGCAAAGCAGATGGTGTGATTCCTATGAACTACTACACATACACACTCTTGCTCCAGCTTACTGTTGGTAGCAAGTAGGTCACAATATTCATTACAATACGTGCACTTGCACGAGTACATGCATACCAAAATTTGGGAGCAAAGCAAAAAATCACAAAGAGAGTAGGAAATGCAGTAACCTGGTGGAGTACCGAATCTGTAGCCTTGCAGACTTCCTAGTGGCAGCCAAGTTGTGTCTCGGATTTGTCTTCTATCTTCCTCTCTAAGCAAGCTTCCCTTGCTCTTACAACGCTTTGTCTCTGCTTCAGCGTCTTTGCAGTACCCTCAGTGTATTCTCTCCAGCCTCCCCGGAACAAAGCTCCCCTTCGAAATCTCCTCAGTAATCTCATCCTTCTTACCTTTGGAGCAACTGTCCACCTTTGGAGCGACTGTCACCTTCTCTGGAGCTTCAGACTCGGTCGGAAAAGTCAGCACTAATTCCACGAAGGTGGGAGCTTTGGAGTCCTCTACTAGGCCATTGATCTCCTTCACAAAGTTGTGTTCTTCCTCGTTAACTGCAAAAGTCTCTTCTCTCAAGGCAACAACTTGCTTCTCTGCGACTATAGGGCCCTCAACCTCTGAAACGGCTAACACTTCCACTGCAGCAAAAGTTATTTCGGGTGCAAGCAGCTTCTGCTCCTGGACAATGAAAGCTTCCTCAAGCGATGCAACAATTTTCCCGACACCTAGGGCTGCAGTCTCCTTCGCGCCTGGTGTCGACGTTTCTGGTGCATGCGTGGCTCTATCTTTGACGAGGGCCTTCCTTCTCTCTCCGGAAGTTACCACCGCCTCACAACTCCTCTTCGCAGAACCTCCTTGCCTCCTCGCAGCACCTCCTCGTCTCCTTGTATCTTCTCCCATCTCGCAGGTGTTGCAGTGTTGCAACCTGCAGCTACCGTCTTGATGCTCTACCGCTTTCGTTGTTGTGGGCTTTCCTCCATCCCTTGTTGCCCCGCTCCTAGTGCTTGATATCCTTTGTTGTCCTGCCTTCGTCTTCCAATGTTGCCAAAGGCAAACTCCAGTCTTCTTCGCCTCTTCCAATGCAACTTGCTGCTGCTCCCTCGGCTCCACCAACGGCGCTCCAACTCTTCTTTCGGCACTCCAACTCCCTGCGGCTCTCCAACTCTCCCCACGGCGCTCCAACTCTCCCTTCGGCGCTCCTACTCCTTCCGTCTGCTTCTCGGTTCTCACCTTGCCCATGGTTGTGTGTACCGTGGGGCCAAGAACTCGCGAATTGACGACTCCGTCCTCGGCTCTGCCATATTCTTCAGCTGCAGGGGTCTCTTCGAAAGCAAGGGCCTCCACTCCGACACCTTCCTTCACTTCAACCTCGATTGCTTCTCCAACTGAAATGACTTCTGATTCTTGTGCAATAGGTGTTTCCACGGACGGTGTCCGCTCCCCCTCTACTATAGCATCGGTTGCCTCTTCTTCGACAATAGGTACCTTCACCGATATTGTGCTCTCTCCCACCCTCAATCGCAATGTCTCTCTCAATGTTTCAATTTGTTTCCTTCTCAACACTACTGCGTCCACCTCAAACACAGTACAAGGGGCATCCACTACACAAGAAGCTGCTATGCTAATCTGCTCTTGAAATACCGTCGAGACGCATGGGAGAAGTGAGAGGACAAGAATATTTTCAGGAGCTTTCTTATACGTGATACAGATGATTATTAGAGTTTTGGTATTACTTACCTAGTCTAGTAATTCTTGGCTGCGGTGCTCTGGTAGGGAGTGCTTTTTGGTGCTAGGGTTTTCATCCCTGCCGCAGATTGCTTGATCTGATGGTGATCTTGTGTTGTAAACGTATCCTATGCATAGGATTCTAATTTTTTCACCTTAGATTGTTCTAAGCACGTGTGCATTATTATTAGGGGGATGGAGTTTGGTGCTTACTTGTTCCGTTCGAGAGCCGTTGCTGGCATGTGGAGGTGGCTGGTGGATGAGGTCGTTCGTTCCCTCTTGAAGTTTGATCCTCGATTGTGTTGTTTCAGCCAGGGTTGCATCTTGGTTTTCTTTGCCAGAGCTGCGCACTTGTTCTCTCTGCCATAGCTGGAGTGCTTCTTGCCCTTTGACATGTTGTTTGGCCATAGGCGTGGTTGCTTAAGGCTGCCGATGCTGCAGATTACGGCTGCCTGCTGTTGCAGACTGTATAGATTGAGGCTGCCTGCTGTTGCGGACTGTGAGACCATGTTGAGCCCTGACCCAGTTGAAAACGGTTGGTCAAAATCATGTAGAAGTCGAACGTTTCCTTTCTCCCCAAAGCTTCCAACAGCCATCTCCCCCAGGGTTGTCATAAGGGACGGACATGGGCCAAATCTAGTGGACCGGACGGCACTTTGGGCGGACGGACCAGTCGGTCCGCTAGAAAAAAGTTAATAGGTACATATCTTCAATATGTGCAAGATAATCTTCAATATATGCAAGATTGGGACGGTCAACCGTAAGTCTCGGTCAAACCGACCTCCCTTGACCTCTAACGGACGGACGAGCGGACCGAATGGCACTTTGGACGGGGAGGTCCTGTGAACAACCATGATCTCCCAATCTCAAGCTGGGACATAGCTTTGCAGATAGTGATGAGAGCCTCGAGTGCCATGTGCCCACAGTGACTCTGTGACATACTGCGAGAATGATCAATGGCGAGCACTATCTGATACTGCCTTTTGTTGGCCTTAGTTCTCCGCAACCATATCTTGTCCTTCCAAAACTGACTTGCAACATAAGGTATGACCTTTTTCATGTTGATGCGTTTACCAAAGCAATAATCTCCTTGAAGCTTGGCTCCTAGAGTAGGATCCAAAATTAGGCATAGTTGTTCTGCTAACTCCTGCGATAACCGAACCGTTATCTGCTCAAGTTTTGTCTGAGTGGATTGAGGTTGCCTACTGCTGCGGACTGCTGCTATTGCGAAATGGAGTTGTGTGGATTGTGCTGATGCAATTGCCATACATTGCAGGTGTTCTTGTACATGCTTTGAGAGGTTGTCGCTTCTTCTAGTCTGCTTCAGTGGTCTTGATCCTGTACATGTGTCTGTCTTGATGTTACTGGTTCCTTGGTTCTGCAGCTCTGTGTTTTGGCTCTAGTGTCCATAGTGACACCGTTTGTTGCAAGAGATTTTTGGCGAAAGTACTATTGTAAGGTCAAGGAATATTGATCTGACCTGGATGATGGCTATTTTGCAATCTTTCTTGAATATGTTGTGCTGATCTTTGCAGTTGCGTTGTCGCAGGTCCTTGAGGCAGCTGATCTTTTCGTTTGGCAAGTTTGGTCGGCAATGTTGACGGTGTTTATGCTGGGGATTTTGTTGCGGCTTACAGGTCCTCTTGTGTGTGGGGCAGCATCCATTTGGCTTCAGTAGATGGCAGCGTGTCCGAAGTGTTAGACTAGTGTTCTTCAGCCTATAAGTGTTGTGTTCTCAAAGGCTCTTGAATCTTGAATGCCTACAGCTGAGAGCATACTCGTAGCTGTATGGTGCGGTTGTCTTAGACCATATTATTTGCCTGTGTACATGCTTAACATCTTGCTGCTCTAAAGTTTCTGTAGGTTTGGACTTAGCATTGTAGGGATTTGTAAAGACAGATATACAATCTAAGATATTACTATTGTAGGTTTTGAAAGCATAAAACAATATGGATAGAGGGAGGAAGCACAATAAAGTGGACCAAAAAAGTGCTTAGCTATTTGCTAGTTTCAGCCCTTTTGCAGAAATTACACAAAAGTGATGGAAAGATGTAATTAAAGTCAATCTTTTTTGCTAATATGGATTCTCAACTTGTTTTTCTACAACTTGGAAAAGTTTTGTGCAAAGTAGACACTTTAAAGTTATTATATGAAGGCTTTAAATCCAAGCAAAGTGAATGCAGTCATTTGAAAAAGTGACTATAAAAGAATAAAAAACTATCAAGAAATCACTTTTAATTAAGTGGTGCCCTTTGAATGTTTAAGAGGTATTCTTAAATAGTCAATTCATATACTTATTAATTGGTTTAGGGTTCGAAAAGTACCGCAAGGATGTTTTTTAAGAGGGTCATTTCCGCGGTACTTTTTGTGTGTTTATTTTCACCAAACATTGTTTTTTAAATTGAAAAAAACATCCTCTAAAGACAATAGAGGGCACCAAATGAAGAAATTAAGACTTTGGAAAAGTTCATTTTCATGATTTAGAACTAGTGGTCAAATTAAGTTTCAATTGGAGATGTTCTTTTTATGAAGATGCGTTTAGGATACCTTATGATACCCTAGAAAGTGACTAAAATGCGCAAAAACTACACCAAAATGCTCAAAATCAGCTTTGAGCTTTAAAAAACAGCACACTTCATACTCACTTCTTAGTGATCACATTTTGCACTTTGTGGTCCACTTTATTGTGCTCTCCCCCTAGAGAGAAGGTGAGGAAAACTCTTTGAAAATGTTTGTGGCCTTTGGTTGGTTTAGCTTGATTCTCCATGTTGTTGGTATGGGCGATGTGGGGCTGGAGTGAATGTCTGAGAGGATCTAAACATTATGAATATGGTTGACAATATGGTTAGTTTAGAGAAATAAAACTAAAGTATACATACTAGATTTAATAGTAACAACGGGTTATGTAGCCAACATAGCAGCACATCCATATTCTGCCAGCATGTTTAGGATTCAGAATACACGTTTTATACCACATCTGTAAGTACAACAAGTTTTAGATCCACATCTAAACTTCACCAACTTTTAAACAAAAACTGACCACAAACACATTGAAACCACCTTGGATGCGGCACTCGCAATGTGCTAGTCCATCACACACCACCACAGCCTTCCAACATTGTCCTTGCGCCTCTCTTAGCAGAGTTCCATCATCGCTCTATCGCTCCCTACTCAAGTTTCCGCTCATGCCGTTCCCACGGCCATGAAGGACAAGCAAGGACGTCTACTTGCAGGAGAATCCCAATGGTCGGAATGCATTAGTGCTCACTACTTCCACAAGCTCTCAGTGGTGGCACATGACACTTGTCTTAAGTGTCACGGTATTTGCACCTACTAACCCTTAACCACAATGACAATTCTACTCTCTTCGAGCACACCCTTCTAGAGAGAAATTTAAAGTTTTGCTACCCCCAGAGATTGGAGTACTCAAAGACCAATGATGTAGTTGTGTACCAGGGCAATCCAGACTCCTTCAATTTTGATTCTTTAATGTGACTTCAAAACTCACGGTGTCTTCATTGGATCACGAGTGCTCGCACTCGATACTCTGTGTACTTTGTAGTCTCTACTGGACTGGAGTATTAAACAAGATTCACCCAGATTGCTTCAAAAGTGTTCAAAGAACAACTATCGTAACACCATAGCACATTTGCCACCCGACAAATGACAGTTTCAAATAAAAAATAAAAAATACGATTCGCTGCTCAAAAAACTTAATTTCTCAATTTTTGGGTTTCAGCAAAATGTTAGTAAAAATGGCCTGAATTGGCTTAGAAATAACAAAATATTGTGGAAAATGATTTATTCTAATTTTGTTTTCTTTTGTCTTCTTAATTTTCAATTTTTTTTGTTCTTTTTGTTTAGAATTCTTTTTGGGCAAAAGTGATATGGTACTACCATACGCTTATGATCGAACATTAGGCTCTCTGTCTTAGAGCATACGCACCGCAAGCTATTTTTGCCCCTCCATCCTCAAATCCCAAGGGTAAATGGCGTTCAAGCTTCCCACCCGGCCATAAATGGACCCTACCAACGCATAAATCCAGGGCGCCACACCCCTCAAAAGTAAACTTATATAAATAGATGAGGGGCCTTGTGGCTCATCTTCCCTCCCCTCCAAAGCAGCATCTTTGTAGTTCATTATGGTGGGAGGGTCAGCTTTGAGTCAAAGATTATTTTTGAGCACAAATGTCAAAGCGGTCAGGGTTTAAATAATCGCAAACAAGGGATTTGGTCATGAGGAATTACCAAAAGCATAGTTAAAGTGTAATTTCAGTAATAAAAATTCCAAGGTTTTGGGCAAAATATTTGAAGCACCTCAAAATAATTGAAAGTTTGAAAATTATAACTAGAAGATTAAAAATCATAAATGGAAGATCAAAAATCATAAATGGAAGATTGAAAATCATAAATGGAAAATAAAAGATCATACATAGATATGAAGTACATAGACCAATTCACCAAAATCTACCCATGATTTTTAAAATCCAGAAATGAAAATCGAAGATCCAAAATTGAAACATAAAGATCAAAAAATAAATTTATAAAATATATCTTCATGAAATATATATAAGAAAAATTAAGTCTTCAAATATGTTGATATAAATACATGTTATCAAACTTTTGAAATATATATGTAAAATATATTTGTAACGAGGAGAAAATATATCAGTGACAAACTAAGAAATATAAGAGAAGACAAGTGAGATAATATAATTTCAACAAGTCATATATTATACTATACTTAAGCGATAAAAAATAGGAATTATGTTTTTAAAAGTATACCTTGGCTTCAATTTAGAATTACCTTAAGTGTATGTGGACACAAATTGTTTAAAAATAAAGATAAGTGGGGATTTGACTTTCAAAATAAAATAAAGTAAGTAAAACAAGTCATATGTCTTGATATACTTCGGTTTCTTTGATAAATTATTGAATATCTAAATTCATAAGAAGAAGAAAAAGATAAAAGTAATTTCAAATTTAGATTGTAGTGTACTTTTAAAAAAATATACTATTGAATTTTTACATTTAGAACAAAAAACATAAAAGTATTCATAAATTTAGATTGTAGGATAGATTTTAAAACATATTATTAAAGTTCTAAATTAAGATAGAAGGATTTTTTTAAATTCTAATTTTAGACTGTAATATAGTTGTCTTTAAATATACTATTGAAGTCCACAGCCTCACGGTTCTACAAAGGAGTACCTTGAAAAAATGAATTACTTAAGCTAAAAAAATTCACCAAGGGTAGTCCCAGAAGAAAACTAGAAGAATGGTCCAAGTTTAATCAATGTCTTGTGATTTGTACCAAGGGAATAGACTTGGGCAACGTGCAACAAACTGGATTTTAGAGTTTTGGGTGGGGCACTCAACTCCCTCCCCTCCATCTACCCCTCCATCTACCCCTCCATCTACCCCTCCATCTACCCCTACATTATCCATATCAAGGGGCTGTTTGGAGGGTCTGCGGTGCAGATGCTCTTAGCACAATCGGCTCTTTCTGGAATGCCCCATGACTCCCACGGACAAAGTCAGATTTATAATTCATGCTCATCACAGTGTCATGATGCCTTGGGATATGATGGGATCGGAAAACGGTTAGCCTGCAATGCACTAGTTTAGGCTTGCCCCCAAATCCTCTCACAAACTCGCCTGCAATCAATATTTGGTATCTAAGTTATCCCAAACTTCATTCTCAAAAGTTGTTGTTCCTTGTGCCTTGTGGCCTGATTTGTTGCGCGAACTCCAAAACAATTCACGCTTGCTAGTTTTTTAAGCAAGGGTTATTCACTAGTGGAAAACGCCTGTAACTACACCGAAGGATTACACCAGCGGAACCCTCTCGTGTTCATCTATTTAAATCTTTGAATTCTCATTGGTTAGAGGAAGTTTTTGGTGTAACGTAAGTGAAGTCTCCGCCAAAGCGTGACTTTAGACTAGGGGTACTGTAGACCCCTTTTCTCTGAGCCAATGAAATCGGGTTCCTTTTTTGAGAGCTGTCAGCGCAGTTTCTGGTGACTGTGTCTCGTGAAGGCATTTACTATTTCCATTTAGCCACAAGGTAATCCGGTTTTCTAACGGTAATAACCCACAACGATATCATCCGGAAAACGTAGTGGATGATACAAGGATGAGGTGAATTCTGGATTTCCAACAGTCGGAGCTGTTTTCACTTCATTTCTGTGAACTCAACAGTACTTACCGCGGAAAGTACTGTTGTTCATCATTGTATACGTGATGAAAGCAAGTTTACACTACTTACGTGGCAATTGTACGTGAAGGATCATCAAAAAAATGCAGTAGCTTGTCAAGAGAATGCAAGTTCTCAAATCAAAGATCCTGTGGCGACTAGTTCGGAAAGCTGGAGTTTGTCCAGCGCACTCAAAATTGCAGAAGTAAACACCTGCAAAAAAACCTAACTATAGTTGAGACTTGTACTAGATCTAAATTTCTGAGTCTAACTGTCACTTTCATCCCGAAGAGCACCACCATATGTGAGTAGAACGCGATCCGTTATATACACAGGATGCAGAATCACCACGACATTCTATCGAGCTATGTACATTTGCAACAGAAATCACAGCACCCTCGCCATCTTGTTATACTGTCTACAGCATGTTCTCCAAAAGGTTCTTCAAAGCTTGCAGTTGAGCGAGATCCTCGTGAATCTTCATTCGATGCTCGTTGGCGGCTACCTCAGCTGCTCGGAATTCGTTTCGGACTTTGACTTAAATTCCCAGCTTGACAAACGATCTTTAGCGACCTTCACGTTAACTGCCCATGAATTGACCAGTGACTCACATATCTTCAAAAACGACTTCTGGCAAGACTGAACTTGGGCGGAGTTATTTTTCGTGCCTTCAGTTTGAGCCGCAACTAGGACGGCGAATGCTCGATCATACTCCTCGACGGCTTTATTCAGGACCTCTGTTCTCTCAGCAATTTTTCTTGTCATAAACTTTGCGCGTTCTATCTCTGCTAATACCTTCCCATGTCGTTGCTGTAGTTCCAGTGATGCGGTGTGGAGCGCCTCCTTGAGGGAATTTTTCTCACTCTGAACAATTGGAACTACGCCGGCACGCACTTGGAGAAGACCACGGAGTGCTGGTCCCTTCAATTTTGATCGCGTGTCTACTCGGTCAGGAAGAGAGTTCAATCCAGCACGTCTTCGGGTTCGCCGATTTTCAGGTACGTCCTCCTCGTCGTGGATGTCATCGGACTCCGCGGCGGTCTCTGAATTCAAGCCTGAATTATCCGGAGTTGGTGCACGACGGTGGCGACGAGTTGGAGGAGGGGCGGAGTGAAGGATCGGATTTTCCACAGCGCCGTCACGAGGTTCGAGGTCCGGTTAATGTGTACTCTTTATCAAATCGGTGTGAGGGTTACTACAGCTGAATAAGCCATAGTGTCGGGTAAGACGGAAAACCGGTATGATGAAATCTAATGCGAGGCACATACCGACAGTAAAACAGAGAGAAAAGGCTACAATAATGCTATTGGAGCTACGTGAACAGGACAAAACAGGAGGTGGCAGCGTCATCAGGAGTGACCGTGATTAATCACAAAGGATTTACTATGGAGACCAATCTCGCGGTGTATAACAGGGAATCATAAGGAGGCGAACCCGAACCCAAACGTGAAACCTAAGGAACGAACAATCTAACCCAAATCATAAATGAATAAATGGATACTCAATTTAATACAGCATACAAGAGACAGGGATTGACCTCATACCTCCAGGTTGAATGGTGGAATCACAATGGCGAGGTCCGGTAGAGGAGATGTCAGCGCAGAGAAGTCCGGGAGGATTCGTGGAATTCCCGTGCGGGATTGATATGGATGACACATTTTGTACTCGAATTCTGCCCAGCTGACCTCTACACCAAGGGCTTCAGCTATGAGGCCTCGCGCAAAATGGAACGGTAGAACCCCAGAAATTGGCCATGGAATTTGCAGAACGCGATTGAAGAGACACCGAGCATAGTACTCGTAAATAACGTCGCCGTGGTTGTCGAATTTCCACCCGTTCGCGGCCTTTGGTCCCCATAATCGAGCCATGGCCCGACGGCTTGGAAGGAATCCGGACCCCAATCACAGAAGGCACGACGCCAGTGTCGCGGAGCTTCATGTACTCCACGAACCACTCAAGTGAAGCAGGTTCAACCATTACCTCTGCGCGCGGCATTCTGCACACTCTGAACAGAAAAAGACTCTTCAAAACAAACTTCGGCTACCTGTGCGAAGCAAGCCGGAGAAATGGAAAGACGAAAAATGAGCAAGTAGAACCCGGAAATGTGGATGTATCAAGAGCCTAGTTGTGAGGGGTTGAGTGTGGCAAGGGGGGATTTGTTCGTGAGAGGACGCATGTATGAGAGGAGGACCTGGTAAAGGGGGTGACAACTGGCATTTTTGAAGGGTCAAGTCTCAAACGCCTAACCATGATAATGCGGAATCAAATCATATCCATGTTTTAATTGTGTACGCTAGAAATTATTGTAGAACGCATAATCACTCAGTTTTATCAGAGATTTGATTTCCTACAGGGTGAGTAGTCATTTCATTGTTGTGGAAACTGAGTCTCATAGATGTTCGCTGAGGACGTAATAGACTAGGACATGATTCAGCTCATCATGCATGGGTGATCTCACTTTTAACTGATGATTTGATGTACCACGTAGGGAAGAAAGGGGACATGGATAGAACGCACCAGATTGTCATGCTGGATTTGGCTGGAAAAATCGCAAAGCCTAGTACATCAACACCCTTAATGAACTATGTTTCTCAACACTATGCAGTGGATTTAATTGTGACTCATACAAATCCAACGATATTTGCATATACAAAATGAGTACCGAATGGCATGGAAATGGAAAAAACGCTGATCAGTTTCGGAGGTTACAGAAGATGACTGGAATTCCAAAGATAAATCGATGTCCACTTCCCAATACAATGAAAATGTCACAATTAACGTGCATCACTACATTCAGTGCAACAGAGGGCGAGATTTCACAAAAGACTGCGACTGTTTAGGTGCTAAGATGGATTATGGAAAGAAATACTAGGGACATGAACAGAGCAAAATCATTGTACGCCAAAGATAATACTAAAATTTCATCAGTATGGGACGACGAGTTATGCGTGGCATTGCTAATTGGAATTCAGTTCTCCTCCTATCAGAAAATATGTAATACAGGAACCAAAATTAGAGTACTTACGAAGAGAACGTCCTATGGCCGGATGTTACTCGGGACGTCACTAAAGTGCGAGCCTTGAGCGGTGAGCGGAGAGCGGTGAGCGGTAACTTTGCGGATATTTTGATGTATTTGGGAATTTAGAGCGATATGGTTATGGTATTTTATGGATTAACATTTTTTTGGGTTTTGAAATTTCTAAATTTAGTTTGTAATGGGACCTATTACCGTGGACAGTCTCAGCAAAATTAATACTTGGCCTGATCTATGGCCGTGGAAATTATTGTATTACGGTTTTCGGGTGCGTTAGTGGCCTCCACTCGTGGATTCCTGTTATAGAGACTGGTCAGCCGGGTCTTTTTATAAGGACAGGCCGTGAGGTAACACTGTAGCGCTGAATTTCTCTTCAGTGTGTCGTGAGCCACGGAGGTAGGGGATGAACGTCAGCCAACAGCCACTGCCGATGATTCCAACCCAAGCAAGCGTCGAAAACTGGAGGACAATGAATTCTCACTTTGCGCACGAACAAAAAGATTAGACCATACATGTGCAACATATCATACAAAAGTATGCACGTTCTGCAAAGTACAACAGAACAAGTGGTAGTTTATCCCATTCATGGACCTATGACAAAGGTGGGTCAGTAGTACACCTCCCCTTCAGTAAGAGTTCTCTCGGTTTAGGGAGTCTGGAAAAGGATTGTTCGGGCCTAGGCACACATATGTGACTTCCTCCCAGACCCTTTTACATGGACCTCTTCAGGAATTACACAGTTCTTTAAATGACTTGCAAAATGGTTCTTAACAGCGCTTAAGAAAAATAAGGGCGTGATTCACAAGAATGGGAACAACGGTTTACAGTGCAAGTGCAAATTTGTGGTAGTGGCCCTTTTAGTCTCACTACTTCGTCATCCAGATGAATTCAGGCGATACATGTGTGAATAACGAATCAGATATCACTACTTCTCCAGGTGCTTCAAAAG
The DNA here is from genome assembly GCA_014871385.1 of Ceratodon purpureus. NCBI lineage: Eukaryota > Viridiplantae > Streptophyta > Bryopsida > Pseudoditrichales > Ditrichaceae > Ceratodon > Ceratodon purpureus. The sequence continues at coordinate 9,315,562 of CM026424.1, read as the reverse complement.
GCCACTCTCTAGGACTCGCTTCACTTCGTTGAAGCTAAAACTAGCTGCATGAATGAATGTATCCGACTCCGAATCAAGACCGCAAACTACACTGAGAAGGTAGTACAAATGCTTACAATTAGCCCATTGACCCCGCTTCCCAAGTGCCGTCATTGCCATCTCCTTGAAGTTTGGGCAAGTGCAGGCAGGGTGCTGCGAAATGGTCAGGTAGTATTGTTGTACCTTTGGAGGCTTCCCAGAATCCAATGTGACAATGCATCCCAGGGCTGGGGCAGGCAGCATGCAAAGCTTGCTGACCTTCGCGTTCAACGATAAGGCAGAGGCACAATTATTGCTATGCTTGGTCGACGGGGCCTTCTTGTTCCGTCGGATGAGCTTCCCTGATCGCCGGGTAGGGAACTCATCCGGGTATGCCGGCGTAGGGTAGGCGGAGAGGTCCACTGCCGCGGCCCGGTCTTGGAAGAGTCTTCTTGGTGACATCTCCTTCAGTTGAGGGAGTCTGAAGCCGGCATTCTCTAGAGAGAGGATCTCTTTCTTCGTCAACTTCGTCCCAATCTTCACAGGCCACACCTCAGGTACCTTTGGCACCGATAGTACCCACTTCCGCTTCCTACCCTTGACGCACCTGTCAATGTCGTCATTGCAGAAAAAGAACTGATGAGTCTCTATTCTGTCCTTCTGGTAGTTCTTCATGGGGCCTGTGTATGTCGGCGCAGCCGTGCTCTTCCCGTGCTGCACAATTCGTGCCACGCATTTCTTCTTAGTCACAGCGTGTTGGGCGAAGCAAGCCTTAGCGGACGTCTTAGGAAGTCGTGCAATGTGCCACTCGGAAGGGTTGCAGGCGGTTTCTTCAACTGAAGTGACGTGATGGTACTCGACTGGAGGTGGACAGTGCTCAGGGTGGAGGTCGGCTTCGTCCGCTTCAGTGCTTGTAGGAGAGTCTGCTATTACCACCGTCGGAGGGTAGTCGCTCTCCAGACGTGCAGCTCTAGTCTGGTCACGAGGTCTTGACACGGTGATCTTGTCTGGCCTATGAGACTCTCGTTCATCTCCGAAGGCAACATCAGGTTTTCGTTTTAGTGAGACACAGACCTCCTCCCCTTCGAGATGCGGGTCCCTTGTGCACCACTCGCCCGCTCCTGGCATGTTCATAATCGCTTCATGTAGGACCTTCGGGTTCCCTGTCCTCGCTGCAGATCTCTGTGCACGTCGGAGGCTGAGCTCTTCTTTTGACGGACCTTTCCCGGGACGCTCCCCCTTCAAGAACTGGAAGTAGGCAACGCATTGCATGAACGCCCTTACAAAGTCGTCGACAGCTGCAACGTACAAGTCGCTGCCCCGATCTCCAGACTGCTGCTTCCACCTGTTGTGAATTGATTCAGCAAGATTGCACGACGGCATTTCCGCCAGCTCTTCCTCAGTGTGATTCTGCGCACATTAGGGGTTAGGTTAGGGTTTACGGTCCAATTACTGAGTGCGAAGCAAAAACAGTGCCACCAGCAAGAGTCCTCGTCACCGAGGCCAATTGCCAAGCGCTGCAAGGCTGCTGCATTGGGCGCTAACTCAAGGCATGGAGCAACATGAAAGACCAGACTGAGTACCCCCAGCAAGAGTCCTCGGCACCGAGGCAAATTGCCAAGGGCTGCAAGGCTGCTGCATTGGGCGCTTTGTCAAGGCATGGAGCATCATGAAAGACCAGACTCAGTACACCCAGCAAGAGACGGTTAACATTAAGACGTATAGTTAGGATAATTTCTGGAGCGAATAACTTTATATGAACTAATTAATCATGGATTAGTACAGGTCCAGAGAACATGCCCGCCCTAATATTCATTGTCATATAGGCTGGGATATTACAGGCATGAGTGGAAGATGACGGCCACTTTTAGTACTAATAGATTTTTTATTACAATGAAACGATTTCATTACAGCAGAACCATTCCGATCACATTCAGGTACACGTACTCCAAGGTCTTTAATCCCACTACTCTGTTAAACTCGACGAATGTGTTTTCTGGATGGCTCCCTCGCATCGTACTCTTTGATACTGTATTCAAGAAGCCCATGAGTGCTAATTGCAGTCCAGCAGCCTCTACTTTGGAGCTTACGTCCTTTCGGACGAGGGGTGCTTCTTAAAAGACATCTGGAGTAGGTCCCCGGTTTGATGTTTCCAACTTTGGCGTACGCATGGGCTGCACTAATAACGTCGCACACAGCCCGTTTTCCTTCTACCGTGGTTGCTGTGGCCGATTGGACACAGCCCTCGGCGTCCACAATCATGACATGAACGGAAGCAACTTGGGTGGGTGGCTCCTTGGAGTCTGGCAAGCTGCAATCTGGAACTGGATCAAAGGGACCCTGAAAATCGTCTAAGGACACCTCATACTCTCCCACTACCTGTGAATCTAGAAGTATACGAGAAGGGGACATGAGCGGTTCTGCCTCCATCTCCAGTGAAGCCTCTACTAAGATTATCTCAGTGTGGAAATGCGTCTGGAAATGGAGGAGCCAGTGACATTTCTTATATAGGAGTACAATGAACGCAGCCTCGGCTCATGTTAAAACACGTGTCTAGGAGGGCTATATTAATGCAAAGAATGAATCAGGGACGGCGCAGTCTTCGCATGGTTGTTTACATGCAGTTAATACGTGACAGTATGAAAGGTGAACTAACTTGTGCTGCAGAACAAATGCTACGTCCTGGTGAGTAGATATTGGAATATTATCAGGTAACTAATTTCATGTATTCCACGTACAGCCAACGGCGGCTCATTCATTAAGACAACTATTAGCGTCCAAATATCTTATGGAGGGCCCAAATGTCAGTGAGATCTATAAATCGAGGTCTAGCTCATAATGACACGCTTTAAGACATTTTAAAGAATCAACATATTATGGGGTTCATAGATCCCTCGTCAGCTATTTTTTCAAGCCATTACGTAATGCTTCGGATGGCCCATTAGAATCAGAGATGATCACACGGTCTGCTTCGAAGGCGCAGGCAGAGTTATCCAGGTCTGTACAGAAACGGAGGCGTCTTCGGAGGAAGAGGAGGTTAGCGGCTCCGGAGGTCACTGAATCCCCGTACAATTTGCGTTCAGCGATGGGGAAGAAGGGAGGGAATTCTAGTCAGGCCGTCGGAGGACAAACTAGACGGCCTGGCGCTTCGATTGGACGAGACGATGTTTCACCGCGAACTCTGAAGTATGTGGAAGAGGACGGAACGCCCATCCAGAATCCTCGCAGTAAGGTATGCTCCAATTCAATGGGAACCATGCATACGCTTGTCAACTTCGTTCTCTGGTAGACAATAAAAATCACTGTCCTCATGAGTATGGGTTACTTCAGAGTTGTCAAGTACATAGTCATCGAGTAGGCTGTAGTTTAGGAATTGAGGGTTTAGTGCGAGACGTTTCCTACGGACGAAAAGGCCTATTACTCATGTGATTAAAATGGTGACAGATTGAACGATGTTTGAGCCGTATGAATTCATTTTTTCCGTTCTCGTCATATTATTTACGTACTGAGAAATTGCAAAGAGCGAATCATTAATAATAGTTCGTTGGCGGTAATATCGGGGTCGGCACCGACTGAGGCAAATTCTCGTTGCAATAGCCTAGGGGACTGGTTCAGACCGCAGCATATACGAGGGACGGGTCTAGGTTAAGAGAGAGGGGGCGCATGCAGCCTCGCAACGACATCCTACGTAGTATTCTGCGTTCCTTGTGATTTTGGTGTCCCTTCTGTTGGTCTTCCATTCCCCTGCACTGCAGACCTCATTGAGCATTTAGTTATTACTACAGCTCCTGGAGCAGATCGAAGTCGAGGACGACATGGAGGAAGAATCAGTCGACCGGAGTATGCGAGCACCAGTAAAGCTGAAGCCCAGCAACCATATTCAGGTGACGACTTCATATGTTATTATGTTCTGCATTATATACGTCTTCCTTTAGCTTGTTGATGCCATCTATTTCGAGTAATTGGAGCTTCCGGTTAGTACAGCATTAGGTCTCGCGAAAATACCTAATATCCAGGGTTTTCTGAGAGAATACAAATTTCGATGTCGCAGCCTCAAACCGGTGCGGGAAGCAGTACCAGCGACAGCGGTGGTCCTTTCATCGCGGACAGAGGAGGCAACGTCATGATCGCAACACCCTCAAACAATCAGGTAAGAGCTAATGCTTGGGCTCCAACTCCGATCAGCGCATGTCGTAATATCACTCCATTCTACAGCCCTTTCAAGCAGCGTCGTAGCCCACGGCATAATGCCTCGGTTTAGGGTACACCCGCTGCGGCTCCCAGTCTGGTGGTTTTATGTTGATTTCTAAGTTGTATCGTGTGCCCATCTCGCATCCTCGCAGCCCTCGGCATACTGCCTCAGTGCCCAGGACTTGTGCCGGAGGCTCGAACTGTAGGCTTCTTCTGTTGATTTGTAAGTTGCATTGTGTGCCCCTTGAGCAGCCTCGCAGCCCTTGCAATCAAGCCTCGGTGCCGAGGACTTATGCTGGGGGCTCCTGCTCTGGTCTTGTTAGGTTGATTTGTAAGTTGCATTGTGTGCCCCCCTAGCAGCTTCGCAGCCCTTGGCATGAAGCCTCGGTGCCGAGGACATATGCTGGGGGCTCCAATTTTGGTCTTGTTATGTTGATTTGTAAGTTGCATTGTGTGCCCCTTGAGCAGCCTCGCAGCCCTTGGCATCAAGCCTCGGTGCCGAGGACTTATGCTGGGGGCTCCTGCTCTGGTCTTGTAATGTTGATTTGTAAGTTGCATTGTGTGCCCCTTGAGCAGCCTCGCAGCCGTTGGCATCAAGCCTCGGTGCCGAGGACTTATGCTGGGGGCTCCAATTTTGGTCTTGTTATGTTGATTTGTAAGTTGCATTGTGTGCCCCCCTAGCAGCCTCGCAGCCCTTGACATGAAGCCTCGGTGCCGAGGACTTATGCTGGAAGCTCCAATCTTGGTCCTCTTATGATGTATTATGAGTTGCATTGTGTGCCCCCCTACCAGCCTCGCAGCCCTTGGCTTCATGCCTCGGTGCCGAGGACTTATGCTGGGGGCTCCTGCTCTGGTCTTGTTATGTTGATTTGTATGTTGCATTGTGTGCCCCTCTAGCAGCCTCGCAGCCCTTGGCATCAAGCCTCGGTGCCGAGGACTTATGCTGGGGGCTCCAATCTTGGTCCTTTGGTGATGTATTATGAGTTGCATTGTGTGCCCCTCTAGCAGCCTCGCAGCCCTTGGCATAATGCCTCGGTGCCGAGGACTCTTGCTGGGGGCTCCAATTTTGGTCTTGTTATGTTGATTTGTAAGTTGCATTGTGTGCCCCTTGAGCAGCCTCGCAGCCCTTGGAATAATGCCTCGGTGCCGAGGACTTACGCTGTGGGCTCCTCCTCTGGTCTTTTTATGTGGATCAGTCCTCCATAGGGAACTAAGACTGACCAATATATGTTGTTTCTCATTTGGAACAGGTGCCACGAAAAGGTGGTCCAGTAAGCATGAGCGGAGGAGAGGATGACTTCGACGCAACACCAAGCAACAATCAGGTACGAACATCGTCTACGCTGAGTTCTGTTCAATAGAGTGTGCTTAATGAATGTGTTATTCGATTGTACCAGGAGACCATTAAGATACCCTCGCAGCCCTTGGCATAATGCCTCGGTGCGGAGGACCCCCATTAGGGGCTTTCACTGTGGTCTTTTTCTGTTAATTTTTAAGTTGCATTCTGTGCCCCTCTAGCAGCCTCGCAGCCCTTGGCATCAAGCCTCGGTGCCGAGGACTTATGCTGGGGGCTCCAGCTCTGGTCCAATTATGATGTATTCTGAGTTGCATTGTGTGCCCCTTGAGCAGCCTCGCAGCCCTTGGCATCAAGCCTCGGTGCCGAGGACTTATGCTGGGGGCTCCAGCTCTGGTCCTTTTATGATGTATTCTGAGTTGCATTGTGTGCCCCTTCAGCAGCCTCGCAGCCCTTGGCTACATGCCTCGGTACCGAGGACTTATGCTGGGGGCTCCTGCTCTGGTCTTGTTATGTTGATTTGTAAGTTGCATTGAGTGCCCCTCTGGCAGCCTCGCAGCCCTTGGCATAATGCCTCGGTGCCGAGGACTCCCGCTGGGGGCTCCAATTTTGGTCTTGTTATGTTGATTTGTAAGTTGCATTGTGTGCCCCCCTAGCAGCCTCGCAGCCCTTGGCATCAAGCCTCGGTGCCGAGGACTTATGCTGGGGGCTCCTGCTCTGGTCTTGTTATGTTGATTTTTAAGTTGCATAGTGTGCCCCCCTAGCAGCCTCGCAGCCCTTGGCATTAAGCCTCGGTGCCGAGGACTTATGCTGGGGGCTCCTGCTCTGGTCTTGTTATGTTGATTTGTAAGTTGCATTGTGTGCCCCTTGAGCAGCCTCGCAACCCTTGGCATCAAGCCTCGGTGCCGAGGACATATACTGGGGGCTCCAATTTTGGTCCATTTATGATGTATTCTAAGTTGCATTGTGTGCCCCCCTAGCAGCCTCGCAGCCCTTCGCTTCATGCCTCGGTGCCGAGGACTTATGCTGAGGGCTCCAATTTTGGTCCTTTTTTGTTCATTTTAGAGTTGCATACTGTGCCCCTCTAGCAGCCTCGCAGCCCTTGGCATCAAGCCTCGGTGCCGAGGACTTATGCTGGGGGCTCCAATTTTGGTCTTCTTATGTTGATTTGTAAGTTGCATTGTGTGCCCCTTGAGCAGCCTCGCAGCCGTTGGCATGAAGCCTCGGTGCCGAGGACTTATGCTGGGGGCTCCAGCTCTGGTCCTTTTTTGTTCATTTTAAAGTTGCATACTGTGCCCCTCTAGCAGCCTCGCAGACCTTGGCATCAAGCCTCGGTGCCGAGGACTTATGGTGGGGGCTCCAGCTCTGGTCCTTTTATGATGTACTCTGAGTTGCATTGTGTGCCCCCCTAGCAGCCTCGCAGCCCTTGGCATGAAGCCTCGGTGCCGAGGACTTATGCTGGGGGCTCCAGCTCTGGTCCTTTTTTGATCATTTTAAAGTTGCATACTGTGCCCCTCTAGCAGCCTCGCAGCCCTTGGCATCAAGCCTCGGTGCCGAGGACTTATGGTGGGGGCTCCAGCTCTGGTCCTTTTATGATGCATTATGAGTTGCATTGTGTGCCCCTTGAGCAGCCTCGCAGCCCTTGGCTTCATGCCTCGGTGCCGAGGACTTATGGTGGGGGCTCCAATTTTGGTCCTTTTCTGTTCATTTTAAAGTTGCATTGTGTGCCCCTTCAGCAGCCTCGCAGCCCTTGGCTTCATGCCTCGGTGCCGAGGACTTATGCTGGGGGCTCCAATTCTGGACCATTTATGATGTATTCTGAGTTGCATTGTGTGCCCCCCAAGCAGCCTCGCAGCCCTTGGCTTCATGCCTCGGTGCCGAGGACTTATGCTGGGGGCTCCAGTTTTGGTCCTTTTATGATGTATTCTGAGTTGCATTGTGTGCCCCTTAAGCAGCCTCGCAGCCCTTGGCGTAATGCCTCGGTGCCGAGGACTCCCGCTGGGGCCTCCACTTTTGGTCCTCTTATGTTCGTTTTAAAGTTGCATTGTGTCCATGGTCTCCATCGTTTTAAAGTTGCATTGTGTACATGGTCTCCATTTTCCAGGCTGATGGCGGGATGGATGCTCCCCACTTTGAAGAGGACACGCCAGGAAACACCGAAAAGGACGAGGACTCGGTTGATGATGACGACGCTTTCACTGGAGATCTAGACGAGATTCGATCTCGCCAGAAGCTTAACTCTGTCACTACGATTTCGAGTCTGAGAGTGAAGCCTTTTGCTTATTCACGTATGGACATTCCTCTGTGCAGAATGCAGCCAATGCCTATTGTGCGCCCGATGATGCAGTGCGACCTGTCGAAACTGGAAGAGGAGTTCTCGCACGGGTACCGGGAGGGGGCATCTGTGTTTTACGTGTCAATTACAGATGAAGGAGGTAGGACTAGGGAAGTTTCGGCTGCTGATAAGGCCAGATGGGGCCCTATCTGGAACAGGAAGAACGATCAGTTTAATGATTTCTTGCTATCGATCCCGGAGCTTGCAGGATATGCAGATCTAATGTTCTTTGTTTGTGACGGTAATCATCGTTGTCAAGCATGGTTAAACCATATTCAGCGCCTACACAAGGGCGATGAATCGTGGCATTACCTTGTGGACTCTATCCTTCTGGACACAAAGGGTAGAATCGGGTTAGTCATGCAGGTCATGCACAACATCAACAAGTAAGTTTCCTAAAGTCTTAATCGTGGTTATCTTTCCATTATTACGATTCCTTCTGTATTTCATGTTAGTACATTAAATCTGGTTCTGTTGTACCTGTGCCAGGCATACCGAGGACAGTCATGTGAAGACGAACGATGTTCACACCCTTTTCAGAGTTCAAAAGTACGGCCTCATGCCCTTCGAGCAATTTAAGGAGCTGTTGTCCCCCTCGGATGTAAAGAGATGCAGGAAAACTAAGCACGGAACGTGGTACACATTACCTGTGAATGTATTCACTAGTTTCATTTACCAGGTACACCATGAGATTCAACATCTCTAATTGTTTTATAAATTTCCCTCCGTATGTGCTCTTTGATGCAACCTCGGAGCCCTTGGTTTAATGCCTCGGTGCCGACGAGCAATGCTGGGGGCTCCAACTGTGGTCACTGCATGTCGTTATTACTCTCAGCGTTAGAGCCCTTTGAAGCAACCTCGCAGCCCTTGGCTGAATGCCTCGGTGCCGAGGTCAAATGCTCGGGGCTCCAATGCTGGTCATTGCATGTATGTCGTTTCCTCAGTTCTAGAGCCCTTGGCTTCATGCCTGGCAGCACTTGCCATAATGCGTTGTTGCCGAGGACTAATGCTTGGGGCACCACCTCTGATTACTGCATTTCGTTTTTTTGGTGAGTATTGTCGAATCCCCACTTCTCGCTATGATTCGTTCTATCATAATTTGACAAGTTTCTCGCTTGGTGCAGCATGAGATCAGCAGAGCAGCAGACGAGGGGCTACGTGCTTACCTCGAGAATGCTGAGGGTGACGTCGCCGAGAAAGATAAAGCAGCTGCAATGAAGTTGGCGGCTGCAAAGAAGACCAAGAACTTGATAAAGAAAATGAACAAGTTAACAGCGGTCGCTAACCCGGACCTAACACCAGGTTTCTTGAAAGAGGTATTGTTTCCATTTCTCCGGAGTACCATACATTATGCTCCACCGATCTATCGAATAAGAACACCACTGATTATGCCATACTGATCTTGGTTCGGGGTCTGCCAATTCAGATTGAGCGGCACTACTCGTTGAACGGCTCCACGGGCGCCGAGTTGAATCTTGAAAAGCTGCAATCGATAGCAACGGCGAAGGCTTCTTCAACCGCCAAGATCAGATGGCTCGAGTTATTCAACTCCTCTATAGCCACAAGAGAGGCCCGGTGCCTACCACCTAAACCATGCAACGAGCAGAGGCTCACCCATTGGCTGGGAAGGGCATGCTTCTGGGCAGCAGTGAGTCATATCTCTCCACTACACTGTAATGCTATGCAATATTTCTGTTTCGATCCTATTGTTAACTTCTGCGTACTTAATTAAATTACGTATGCCTGGTCGATCTTTCAGTTGAGTGAGGAAGCATCCACTTCTCTGGACGACATTCTCCGCTCGGACCGACCTCCAATCAACATGAACGTCTCAACAGAGCCCATGGGTTTGGAGACCTACGTAGAGGATTGCAGAATGAAGCTATTTGACCATGCCTTCTTGTCGTACTTCAAAGGTACTGACGCCTTCACCAAGTCAACCGACTTCAAGGATTTCAAGGGGTCCGACTTAGTGGTTCGAAGAGTCCTTTACAGGTAATTCTCTTATCTTCACTTAGTTTACTATGAGCATCCTCTTGAAGCAACCTCACAGCCCTTGGCATAATGCCTCGGTGCCGAGGACAGTTGCTGAGGGCTCCAGCTCTGGTCAGTGCATGTAGTTCTTCATGTTTATTCTAGAGCCCTGTGAAGCAACCTCGCAGCCCCTGGCATAATGCCTCGGTGCCGAGGGCTCCTGCTGAGGGCTCCAACTGTGATGAGTGCATCATGTTCTTCTTGCTCCTCTGGGGCCCACTGAAGCAACCTCGCAGCCCTTGGCATAATGCCTCGGTGCCGAGGACAGTTGCTGAGGGCTCCAGCTCTGGTCAGTGCATGCAGTTCTTCATGTTTATTCTAGAGCCCTGTGAAGCAACCTCGCAGCCCCTGGCATAATGCCTCGGTGCCGAGGGCTCCTGCTGAGGGCTCCAACTGTGATGAGTGCATCATGTTCGTCTTGCTGCTCTGGCGCCCATTGAAGCAACCTCGCAGCCCTTGGCATAATGCCTCGGTGCCGAGGACCGTTGCTGAGGGCTCCAGCTCTGGTCAGTGCATGCAGTTCTTCATGTTTGTTCTAGAGCCTTGTGAAGCAACCTCGCAGCCCCTGGCAAAATGCCTCGGTGCCGAGGGCTCCTGCTGAGGGCTCCAACTGTGATAAGTGCATCATGTTCTTCTTGCTGCTCTGGGGCCAATTGAAGCAACCTCGCAGCCCCTGGCATAATGCCTCGGTGCCGAGGACCGTTGCTGAGGGCTCCAGCTCTGGTCAGTTTATGTAGTTCTTCATGTTTGTTCTAGAGCCCTGTGAAGCAACCTCGCAGCCCCTGGCATAATGCCTCGGTGCCGAGGACTCCTGCTGAGGGCTTTAACCGTGATGACTGCATAATGTTTTTCTTGCTGCTCTGGGGCCCATTGAAGCAACCTCGCAGCCCTTGGCATAATGCCTCGGTGCCGAGGACCCATTCTCAGGGCACCAGCTCAGTGCATGTAGTTCTTCTTGTTTGTTCTAGAGCGCTTTCTAGCTACCTCGCTGCCCTAGGTACAATGCCTCGGTGCCAATGACTACTGCTGGTTCAGGCTGTAACTTACATGTTGGTCGTACGTAATGCAGGTACTTCAAGTACGAGCTACTGGCGAAAGGGGCAATCTTAAAGCATGATCTTCCGATATTTCTTCAGGCTTGGGTTGATCGCTCCAGTCCCAGTTGCATGTTTTCTGCTGCTCAGCAACGAACCTGGACCACATCGCATCTTAGCGGCGGTGCGTGGTACCTAGATTGCCTATCCAGCTTCACCCCATCGTTTGAAGTTGAGCTCAGGAAGTCGAGAGACTCCGTAGGTGAATCTGGGGCTGAGATGCAAGATCTTCTCGGGATCGAAGACGAGGCAGAGAGAGCAAAGGCCTTGAAGCGCCGCGTTGAGGAGGATCGCAGGAAGGCACAGAAGATCAAGGAGGCCGAGGAGAAGGCGCTTCAGAGGGAGGAGGAGAAGCAGCAGAAGGCCGCGGAGAAGAGTTCGAAGAAAGGCAAGAGGAAAGTGAAGTCCCCCGGCGGGGATGTTGTGAAAAGTCCTATAAGCAATTCGGGATCACAGGCACCTCCGAACTCAAGGGGCACAAAGCGCAATGTGGACTCTACGTACGAGGAAGCTCTCACTCAGGTCCCTAACATTAATGTAGGTGACGAGGAGGGGAGCAACAACCGCGAGCTCATCATCAATTCCTCACTGAAGGATGTCCTGGCGGGGTCCTCTAATAACTTCACCCAAGCCTACCTCGACATCAAGAGCTTCCTGCTCAAGGTACTTTCTAATGTGCAATCGATTTCATCCAGGATACTGTAACCGTGCGCATGAAAATGTGGCCACGGGGTGCTATTTCGTTGTAGTCGTAAGTTAGAGTGATTTTGGCTTTGACTCCTTATTGAGGAGTACTTTGCTTGATATTGTGCAGCAGTCGGAAGGGAGATCCCTGCGCTTCAGGGGCGAGCCGAGGGTGCATCCGTTTGTTGACCTCATCATTGCGGACATTCCTGAGGGACTGCCGGTCCCTGGAGTTTCCGATCCTCCCACATCCATCCCCTCATGGAATATTGACACCGATAACTGCTTGCAGCCCATTTTCGATTTCGCCGACAACCATTTACATGATGATGGGGCCGTCATATTATTCCACCCCTTCCGTGCCTCAACAAAGGGTGAGATCTTCGGGTACTGCGACGCCTTTGAGTTTGAAGTTCGGAAAGAGTGGTGGGGGACGAATAAGCTTCACCTCACATCTCCCATCAATCCTACACTGACGGTAAGCTCACTTCTAGGTCACCCCCTAGTACAGTTTGTCATTGGTATATCTTCAGCCCTTTGAAGCAACCTCGCAGCCCCTGGCATAATGCCTCGGTGCCGAGGGCTCCTGCTGAGGGCTCCAACTGTGATGAGTGCATCATGTTCTTCTTGCTGCTCTGGGGCCCACTGAAGCAACCTCGCAGCCCTTGGCATAATGCCTCGGTGCCGAGGACCGTTGCTGAGGGCTCCAGCTCTGGTCAGTGCATGTAGTTCTTCATGTTTGTTCTAGAGCCCTGTGAAGCAACCATTGTTCTTCCTTGTTTTACAGACAATGAAGTTCGGGATTCTACTGGCTGTGAGGAGCTTCAAGTCCGGCGGCCGCAAATCCCGGTTCTCATTTCGCGAGGTGCCTGCACTGGAGCGCCTTGGATACGATTTTGGTCGGGATGATGTCCTGCAGAACCACGTTTCCCGTGGCACCCAGCTCATGAATGCCTCAAGGCCCTGGCGCGGCCCTCGCGAGAAGTCCGTTCCTCTTCTGCAGATGCTGATCGAGGCCACGACCGACCCTGGAAGTGTGGTTCTTGACTGCACGACCTCGACTGGTAAGCTACAGTCCTCTTCGTTATAGTTCTCAGTTTCCATTTTCCAGGTATCCTCAGTAACGACCTTGCTCTCCCTCTCAGGTTCCTCAATTCATGCATGCCGACATGCCGATCGGCATATTGTTGGTTTGGAGGCCGACCAGGAGATCTTCGCAGCTGTATTGAAACCTCTCATTCGAACTACTGCTGCCCCGAACGTTACTACCGCAAGACTGGTCACTAGTGAGGATCCCGATGGAGAAGTCAATGTGACAAAGGTTGCAAAGAGGTCCCGGTTCACTACGTGAGTTTAGAAACTTGTTTTCTAATGTTACATACTCTTTATAATATGATTTGCTCTGGACTGGATTTATGAACATTGTGCCATTTATATTTGCAGATGCGGCATTCTGAGCACTTCAATGAATCTTCCTTTTTTTTGTCATCCACATTTTTTCCCAAGCCCCCCAAAGTCATGGCATCTTCCCAGTTACGCGAACGATGCAGCTATTCAACTAGCTTGTGGCAACCACCGTACCTTTCAGTCCAGAAACCCCCCTAGTAGGACTCTGGAATTCATCGATGGCGAAGCTCTTGAGTCCGATGGTGAGGCTGTTTCTGATGGTGGAGCTTCCTTTAGTAGTTCCTCGAGTATCACCTCCTCCTCATCCGAGCATACAGACTCGAGCGTCACTTTGTTCAGTACAGATCCTAGCGACTCCAATCATCTAATGTAGGAACCCAGTCACGTGATTAGCCTTCTGTTGAGTTAGTCTACACGGTATTTGTATTTGCTTTCCAAGTAATGAACATTCACGACTATATATTTATACAATACGGTGGCCCATAAGCAACTACGCTGCAAAGGGCCCTAGCACATGGCAAAGCAGATGATAAAATCACCACATGATAAAATTAGCACTTTCTAAAATTACTGTGATGGAGTGCTTCACGGTCGCTTCAATTCGCTCCATTACGAACGACAAACATACATCCGTTGACCAGACTGTGAGCCCCTGTGATTGAGTTAGTGGATACCCAAGACAGACCCGCTCTGCTCCAATTCGTCACTGAAATTGTTTTTCCCTTCATGGTCTATAATTTGATTTTTAATTTAATTCCCTTTCCTTTTTATTTTGAATGGTATACGACTTATTTGTTGTTTTTTTTTTGGGAGACGAAACCCACTAAGCCATATCCTAAGTTCGAATCACAAAATGTCCATTCTCACAGGCCTGCCCTTTAATTTAAGTTCGTTCTCTAAGATGAAGTTGGTCAATTATATCCAAGCACTCTTGACATCAAGTAATCTTATTTGCAAGCACAGTAATTTTTTATATGTTTAACCCATGCAGTCACACTAACTAATGGAGTCAGAGTAATTATTTATATTTTTAACCCATGCAGTCACACTAATTAATGCAATCACAGTAATTCGGCTTCAAGTACTCAGCACTTATCCGGCTGTCGAGACCGCAGCACTTCAAACTGTTTTGACGAAATTATTAACCACATTATTAACTCCCAAACCACATTATTAACTCGCAAAGCAAAGCACATTATCCCATAAGCATTGTAAACCCTGGATTTCACTTCGATATAACCAATGCCACGTAGAACACAATGTAAAAGGACCAGAGTTCGAGCCCCCAGCGGGAGTCCTCGGACCGGGGCCTTGTGCCAAGGGCTGCGAGGTTGCTTACAAATCAACATAAGAAGACCAGAGTTCGAGCCCCTAGTGGGAGTCCTCGGCACCGAGGCATGATGCCAAGGGCTGCGAGGCTTGCTAGAGGGGCACATTATGCAACTTACAAATCAATGCAGCGAGTATGCCTGAAAGGGCTCTGGTTCGAATCCCATTAACTACAATAAAATCTGCAGTTGCTTCGCAGTCTTTTTCTCTCTCTTTTCGCCTAGACCCTAGAAATGTTGTTTTACCTCCTGAATCTATGTATCCAGTGGTCCACATTACCTATTCTCTACTATGTTATGTTTTAACTCAAGTCACCTACTGATTTACTTTATTATATTAAGAATACCTTTAAGCAACCATTTTGTTGCTAAAATGGAAGATTAGAGCGAGATTGTTCATAGAGACTGTGGTTCTTATAGGAGCCCCTTTCTAGAGACTTAAAACTTATCAATTCGTAAATTACAAAAGCCGCTTTGTAGAGACTTATCAGTTATCAATTCGTAAATGTAAGAAGTAACTAATTAAAATCTAAACTATCCTGTGTTCCTCTTGAACTGAGAAGAACAACGTCATGCACTGACCAGAGTTGGAGCCCCCAGCATTGGTCCTTGGCACCGAGGCATTATTTGAAGGGCAGCGAGGTTGCTTCAAAGGGCTCTGGTTCGAATCCCACTAACAACACACACTAAGCAGTTTCATATCCCCCACCAGGGGTCCCTATCAAAAAAACCTGCAGTTGCTTCGCAGTCTTTTTCTCTCTCTTTTCGCGTAGACTCTAAGAATGTTGTTTTACTTCCTAAATCTATGTATCGACTGCAAGATATTACCTATTTTCTTCTATGTTACATTCTAACTTAAGGTACATAATCACTTCGATTATTATATTAAGAGTACCCTAAACCGTATTACGCATCTTGTGCTATGTTACATTTTAACTGAAGTCACATAATCATTTAATTTATTACATTCTTTTCTTTCTTTCATGCTTATTCTTTTTCCCCTTCTTCGTACATGTTATTAAACTTATTCCATTTCTTTCTGAAATTGTTTTTCCCTTCATGGTCTATAATTTGATTTTTAATTTAATTCCCTTTCCTTTTTATTTTGAATGGTATACGACTTATTTGTTGTTTTTTTTTTGGGAGACGAAACCCACTAAGCCATATCCTAAGTTCGAATCACAAAATGTCCATTCTCACAGGCCTGCCCTTTAATTTAAGTTCGTTCTCTAAGATGAAGTTGGTCAATTATATCCAAGCACTCTTGACATCAAGTAATCTTATTTGCAAGCACAGTAATTTTTTATATTTTTAACCCATGCAGTCACACTAACTAATGCAGTCAGAGTAATTATTTATATTTTTAACCCATGCAGTCACACTAATTAATGCAATCACAGTAATTTCGGCTTCAAGTACTCAGCACTTATCCGGCTGTCGAGACCGCAGCACTTCAAACTGTTTTGACGAAATTATTAACCACATTATTAACTCCCAAACCACATTATTAACTCGCAAAGCAAAGCACATTATCCCATAAGCATTGTAAACCCTGGATTTCACTTCGATATAACCGAACCTGCAACATTATAATTTCGTCACTTGGGCAGTGGCTTCGGTGTGTTATACTTCCCGAGAGAAAACAATGGACGTCGTACCTCGCAAAGGGTAATCGCCGGGGCCATTCCCAAACTGACATAAACAAATTCAAATCGGATAAAACAAAAAATCTGAAAAAAGAAAATCTGCAGTTGCTGAGCAGTCTTTTTATCTCTCTTTCTACCTAGACCTTATAATTATAATAGACTCAACGACTAAATTGAAATCCATTCTATTAATGGAGACAATTCCAAGTAGTCTAATAGTGGTCAAGAATTTATCCTTTGTCTCTCTTACATGGCTATAATTTATATTGATATTAGACTTACTTTATATTGATAATAGACTTAGATACTAAGCAAAGGATAAGACTGTATTCAGAAAAAATTCCTGAATAATCTGATAGTCTTCATTACCTAAATCTGTATCCATGCATGCACGGGAATAGGCACGCACGGTGATAGGTGTTTTTAAGGTCATGCTTTTTGAAAAAAAAATCAAAATAAAACCAACATGCTGCAGTTATAGAGTGTGAGAAACTTCACCAAAAACATCAAAATATCCGCAAACTTACCGCTCACCGCTCTCCGCTCACCGCTCAAGGCTCGCAGAATAGCATTTCCCATGTTACTCGTGAACATTGTTCGCAATATCATGTAATCCTCTCTCTTAATGTAAGCGTTGACGGGGCCATTTCATAGAGGCAGTCATATACACGCCCACCAAAGATACGACTTTGCAGAAACCATGAACTTTCACATATAGTAGGCAAGAATACTGCATTGGTGTTTTAACAGTAATCAAAGAAATTCATTATCTCGTTATTGAAAATAGAGCAAGCTTATTGGTAACAATACACGGACCAAGGAGGTATTGTTAAAGCCCCATTAATTTCCAATCACTCTGCGTGCGTGACCTTCCAGTTCAAAATGTGGAACACGCATCAATACCAGCCATGAATTACAACATACAATACGTAATCAGTGCAAAACGTAAAGATGAAATGAAAGACGCCTGGAAACATATTACAGGGATTGAATAACTGCATCCATCCGAAATCCTAAGTCTGTGACTTCCAAAAAGAAAATAAGACGAGGCAAAATTTCCTGATCCTGTAGCGACTACAAAGAAGCAAGTCTGAATAGCGACACAAACACATACCACAAAATAAATAATCCTGGCAGAAAATGTGGATGCAGACCATCGTTCAGCCCCTCCATTTTACGAATCTTCCATGGCTACTCTTGTCCACAATACATCCCTTGGAATTTCAACATCGCCAACATAATGAAATCCTCTTCACAGGCACATTAACTATAATGGAAGACAATAAATGATCGGGGAATATAAGAAGACCCTTGTGACGTCCTCTTTGTTATCATATCTAATGTAATATCATATTAATCAGGGTTTCAAAGACTGCTTGAATTGGCCACGATTTCTTCGTGCGGAAAAAGAGCAATATCGCCAACACCTGGGTTCGAAGCTTGCGAACGGACTGCGTTGACCCCTGACGCTGCACAGGTGCATATAATCTTCGAGTACTTCTAAGTATTTTATATGTTTGTATTAACCTTCAGCGTCTATTCCTTTCGGCCAAAAATACTGACAGGTCTCAAATTTCAAAGTTCTCCCGTATTAATGCAACGACCCTTACAACAGTCACGCATGGCAGGAAAGAAACTTCCGTTCCTTACAAATCATTACTACCCGGACGTTGATTCATAGGAGAAGTAATTTTCCATACCGCCACGAGGTTTGCTTTCCACAGTGCATCAAAAGTATCGGTTCATTGCAGACAGCTTACAAAGCATTTACAAATTTCTAAACAAAAATAAAAACTAGAGAAAAGAAATCCATGAATCACTGAATCACAGTGTCTGATCAGGACCGATAAAGTGTATAATAAATTGCTACCTTCCCAGTATAGCAAGACATGAACAGGGCCACAAAATGGTTATTCGTCCACTGCGTCTGAATTGTGACTTCAATCTGGTGAGACAATCACGGCACCGTTATATCAGTGGACAAAAATACTGGTAAACATAACGGAGACGAAATGTACACACAAAACCCTTGAGTTTGTACATCGAATTTAAATAGGTGGGCAGATTATAGTTCGTGATCAAACATGAAAAGATGATTTTAGTGCCATGGATGGGAGAAGGACTTACGTGTGGGATAATCGACGGTACAAAAGCAACTCAGTGACCTGAATTTCAGATTGCACGCAATGAAGTGCCCCTAAGTAAATATCCCTAAATTCTGAGATATATCACCGAAGAATTCAGCAGGGATCCACATCAAGTTCAGATACCTCAACTAAAGAGTGACCTCATCAGTGCTCGTTATTTATGTAGAAGAGTATAGAGGTATCAGGGAAAGTATCCGTCATGTAAAACATTTGGTCTGATATCAAAATAGAGGGGGAACCGAGTCACCTTCACTGTACATACTGAATCTCGATCTCATCTTCATACTACGTATCATCGTAGTGTCGTTGATCATCCGGGTGTTCAACGCCATAGATAATGGCGTTCACCTGATCGGCAATTAATTCTTCACCCAAGTCGTCCATGGCCTCGCCCCTTCCAATGTTAGACAAGGAAATTCCTCCAGAACGAGAGCTCATAGTTGGTCTTAGCGTACTAGCTGCACCAAATATTAAAACATCTCGATCACCTTCAATTCGCTTACTCCATGGATCATGTCTTAAAACAACTTTCCACGCAAGATCAATGCTGTCGTCCATGAAAAAAATCTGAGAGACTGAGGCTGGGAAGACGAATGGGTTGTCCTTCGGACGAACCTCCCTAGAGGCAAAATGAACTACCCAGAATCCTTGCTGGTCCTTTTTAACTACCCGTCTCCCTTGGTCTACTGTTTTAATCCAAGATCCTTCCATTACCACGCAGTTTAGTCCCATGTACGTGACTAGTATTATCCTCCTCAGTATTCCTACGTCTTCTCTATGCAGGTTGGTGTTGAAGGAATTGCCGCAATCCCGCAATCATATGCAACAGTCGTCGGGAATCCTCACTGCTGCATGTATAATGTGCTCCATAAGCCCACATCGACATGAACGTCCACGCATGTTCGGCAGGGGGGCAGTGTAGAGACTGCAGCTCACGAGTCACTGGAAAGCCATCATCCTTAACATGCGAACATGAGTGTTTAACCACTAGCTAAACTTCGGAAATTGCTCTCGGAGATGTGGGGGGTATATAATCTACGAACGCGGTCCTCTTCCAGAAGCTCGAGCAAAGGCCATACGCTTCTCCTTATACAGTCGGCGCTGCCCTGTCCATTCCCTGTCGCATGGCACATGCAATATGGAATTCTATAATCAGCACATAGATCAGTTCAAACATATGGGTCACAGAGAGGAAGTAAGATTTTACGAAGTTGTGATGCAGTGCTTACTCCAGCAATTCCTCGGTGTGGCAGTTGTGCTTGATCACATAGTCGTGAATAAGATCAATTTCTCTATCAGTCAAACAAACTGACTGTGGCTTCCCAAGCAAACATTTCCCTGAGTCTCTAAGTTCTTCTTCGGCGTCCCATACTCTACTCTTGGTATGCTCGTAAAGAGAGAAGTACTCTGTACAGAATCCTAATGATTCATCGATCATATATCCGGAGGCCATTCCGGCCTCCGGCTTTGATTTGTCACGTACATACCTCGTGAGCACTCCCAGGTACCTTTCCACTGAGTAGCACCAGCATGCGTGGACAGGGCCACAAATCTCTAACTCATCAACTAAGTGGATTACCAAATGTGTCATAATATCAAAGAAACCAAGGGGGAAATTCACTTCGAGTAGGCAGAGTACCTCGGATGCTGAAATGCGTAGCGGTTCAATGTCAGAGCTCCTAACCACTTTTGCACAAATTCTTTGAAATAGATTACCAAGCCTGATAATCGTCTCTCAGACTCCACGAGAGAGGGAATTTCGGACTGCTGATGGTAGAATTTGTTGAATGAGGACGTGGTGGTCGTGGCTCTTGAGGCCGTTCAGTCTCCTCTCTCCGACGTGCTTGGTTAATGTACTGCTATAACCGCTGGGGACTTCTGTGCTTGTTACCAATGAAATGAAGCTGTTTTTTCTGTCTTGGAAAAAACATAAGGGGCTTTGGGCTTGATGTACGTCCCTGAGCTTCCTGGCCTCATGTGCAAGCTTGCCATTCTGCCAACCTCGACCATGTCCAACCGGCACACTGTTGTGTCTTTATCTCCAAAGATGTGTTTCAGAATATTGTCTGAAACGTTACGCTCAATGTGCATTACATCGAGCGTATTCCGTATAGGTAGTTCCTGTTATAAGAAGAGGACATGGCAAAAAATTAGAATGTACATCGAGAGCATAGATAGTAACGTAATTAATGTGCACATTTAATGTTCGAAGGAGAAAGATATACTCCAATGCGCTCTATGGTCACCACTGAATGGCAATATAGAAATCCATATACATTACAAGCCTTGGACAAATCATAACAGTTACTAAGTTGTTATCTGATCTGTCTTACTAGTACGAGTGCAGAAACTCTAAAATAGTCCAAACTCATCCTCATCAATGAAACACCGAAGGTAACGCATGGGAATGGGGCGGTGAGTTATATGGGGAGCAGATTCTATACTATGACGGTGGGGGGCATAAGCAATGATATGGCTGCGTACATGGATTAGGCGTTCTGGGATCTGCGACTATCGGTCCACAGTGGGTTGCCCAGGCAGGAATTAGTTACAAAAGCGGGATTTGGCCATCCGTCACATCCACAACACATGTTCCTCTCTTGATCATATGGAATTATTAAAACGTGAATTCAGAATGGCGCATTGTGTGCCCGCTCAGCCGGTAAGCAGTGAGAAAGCACTGCTACAGACATTCGTCCAAGAATAATCCACTTGAGCTTGCATAAGAATAAACTCCACTTGCACCTGTGCCCACACTTCCTCCGTAATGTAACTAGCAAATGGTATTAATTAAACGGCGGCTCATTATCGACGATGTGCACAGACAACAGACACTAAAAGCTTGGCAACTGTATAACACTGTATTACTCTCCGAAAAATAATATTACGAAGAAATCGAACCTATTGATAAAAGATCCGTATCGACGTTGGAATTCCATGCTCCGCATGAAGGGTCTGTTACTTACGGTATAATTAAAAACTAGACATTCGCAATCTGTAAAACTCCACCCCTTATCTGACTTCTCTCTAAATCAGAACCTTCATCATCTAAAACCATACAGAGGCGGGAATAGCTGTAGCAGCCACAGACCAACTCAGTAATAAAAGTGCATGACCGAAATAGAAAATGCGCTACAAAACGGTACAGAGTAGTCTAAATTGCTGCGGTCAATATTAGGATGCATCAGATAGGTCTCCAGTACGTTAAGCAACGAGTACTACATTAGCGACCGAACTACGTCCTAAACGAAACGCATTCAATACAGCCCGACACCGCCATGATCATGGCCATTCGATTGCTACAAGACACAACGAAGACGTAGAAGGTTTTCGGGGAACAGATATTGGAAATAGAACCCGCGTCCCATCAAAAACAGTAGTTCACATAGTTAGACACTGGACCAATTAAAAAGGACCTGCCGCGACATGCAATAGACCAAAACGCGGAATAATCATGCAGAGGTGGACTGTGGATGAACATGCACTTGATAGAGTGGTATGAAGATGATACCTTCTAGTAGGGTAATTCAAACAAGCTTGAGACTTGCTTGATTCCGAAAGCGACAAGCAAGTTTGGAAGAGGCCGGTGTGGCTCCAAGCTGCACCCATGACTGCCGTAGTTCCCCTGCTCGAATAATTTCCTCAGCAGTTATCTTTGCGGGAGCAGGCTTGTTTTCGGCAATCCCATTAAAATCTGCAATAGGTGATCTCCAAGGGTGACCACAGGGTAGAAATCTCCGATGGTGATTATCATAGACATTTTTATGTAGTGCTAGGCTCCTCCTTGAAACGGTGTTTTCGCCACAAACGGGACAACCTCTGTAACCCTTGGTCACACATCCTGCTACGATTCTGTATGTAGGGAAATCATGCATGGTCCAAAGCAAAATAGCCTTCAAACTGAACCTTGCACTACCTTGATACATGGCTGCATTGTCTATCTGTACTCCTGTATGCCATAATATTTTGAGCTTTTCTAACAAGGGCTGCAAATACGTGTCAAAATTATCCCTTGTTACGGATTTCTTCCCAGGAATAATTAGACTTAACATCACAAAATGCTTCTTCGTAGTCATCCACGGAGGCAAATTATAGTTCATAATGAGTACAGGCCAAGTGCTCCAGGTTGAACACTTCACTGAGAATGGGTTTACGCCAACAGTTGCCAACCCAAGTCGCAGATTGCGAGCCTCAAATGCGAACTCCTGGTGCCATTTCCATTTCACGAATTTCCACTGATGCGAGTCTACAGCTCCTTTCATGATGCCGTCTTCACTCACATGTCTTTGATGCCAAGTCATGTAAGAAGCCTGCAAGCGGGTACTGTACATGCGCTGCAATCTAGGTATTAGAGGGAAGTGTCGCAGTACCTTAATGGGAACTCGTGATTTCCCAACTTGTTTGAATCGCTGCGCGTTGCAGATAGGACACCGAGTCAGGTCCTTATAATATTCACCTCGAAATAAGATACAAGTCTGTGGACCCGGGCAGTAGTGAATGGTTTCGTAAGCAAGTTCAAGCTGCTTCAGGACTTTCGATGCGTGGTACTCGTTCGAGGGAAGCGAATTCACATCTGGTAGCATACTCTTATGTAGAATGGCAAAAATCTCATTGACTAGGAGGTTAGACGCAACGTGGGTTTGAAGACAATTCAGTAGAAGAAGAGTCCCGCCTAATAGCGTGAGACCCGACCCTGTGAACAGAGGTGTTCTGGCACTGTCTTCTAACATTTGCTCTCGAGATGGTGGCAATTCCTGCATTGCATCCAGATTGTCATCCGGCATTTTTTCATCTCTAATTGGAAGTTGAGCGTCGGCATTCTCGAAATCGTTGACAGTCTGCTCTGCACCATGTCCTTGCGGGCCATCAACCGCCTCCCCGGCCTCCTGGTCTCTTTGATCTGCATTGTATACAGACTCCTCACCGAGTTGGTCGTCTGCATTTCCTATACTAGCAGCCAAACCGTCGTAAATGTGGAATGTATGCTGCACTAACCCTTCCAAATTAATTCCGATGTCTAACTGTCGACCTTGCCTCCTGAGTCTACCCCCTCTTACACTGAACTCTGCTCGAATATCTGTGTCTCATTCAACATCTGAGTCATCATTGTCAAATCCCTGCGATTAACATTTAATGATTACATACCAACGCACTCTAACAACCAAAAGGAATTACAGCATTTGATAATAAATTCAGAAAAAAATTCTATAATTCAAAGACACAAATGGAGACCTGGTACTTTTTCTGATACCTGCGTTGATCCCCTAAGGTATGGATGTCGGCCATATTTCTTGAGGTGCTCTCGAACCACGCCCCTGAACCATAGACTTCTATTTTCACCGCAGCACATGTTGCACGGACAGATCCTTTTGTTTGCTCCAGATCGAATTGCCAAGAGTTCCTCTCTCGCATCTAATTTCTCATCTCTGAACCGACGGCGCCTAATGTCTCGCAATGGGAGTCTTTGTTTGTGATTCATTGTTCGCAAAATCGCCCACTAACAACTAACCCATTTTTAATTGAAGCACAATGATTTATTCTCGAAAATCGCTGGATTTGCAGGTTAAAATACCCTGAACACCAGTCAAACAAAAGTTGCTGAGCCAATTATGAATTCCACATGCTTGCGGGAACATTGATTACATGCAAACCATCAATACTTCTCTGTGCAAATGTCACAAACACAGGATAATTGCTGGAAAATGGAAGGCAATCTTTATTCATAATGAAGGATTATTTGCCAACATAGACTGCCTGAACGAATCATAAAATGTAGAGACGTCCTGACTCTACTCGCCCATCCTCACAGGTGACCTTATCCTATCAGGACTGTAGCACAGTGAGCCGAGTCGTGCTACTCGACATTGGACTCCCAAGACTCTTGTAAACTGTGACACAGTATGTGGACAAGGAGGTCCCGCCCGGTCTCGCTCAGCGGATGTACCCCCTTTTCAGACACCATACACCACACAGCTGCATACAATAGTGCTACTCTGCCCGAGTCTAGCTCCCCCCACTGTTCATGAATAACCGCATCGAGCCCATGAATCCCATATGGCTGGACGATGCTAAAGTGCGAGCCTTGAGCGGTGAGCGGAGAGCGGTGAGCGGTAACTTTGCGGAAATTTGGATGAGAATATGATTTAGAGCAGTAAGATTACGGTATTTTATGGACTAACAATGTTTTTATTTTTTTAAATTCTAAATTTAGTTCATAATGTGACCTATGGCCGTGGTCCATTTCAGTGAAATGACTGAAGGACCTGGATCTATGGCCGTGGAAAATCTCGGTGTTGGGATGAGTGGGCAGTACGGGCCTGCAGCCGTGGGACGGTGTAATAAAAACTATTTAGCTAGGGCTTATTTTGGGGACGTGTACTGAGGTGACGGTCACACGGAAGCGGCCTTCTGTTCTAATTATGATATTGATTTAGGTACAGATATTGTCACTGTTGTATGACAGTGTAGACTTTGTATCTTTGTGAACATGCTAAAGAGACTTTACATAATTCAACATACTTTCAACCGGACAACTCCTCACATGCCTCCGACGATTCAAATCATCGAACTACAATTACTGATCATTTTTTGCTTACATCCAACCAAGTGAATGACTGCTTAAATTTGAGTTGAATACATTGTCATCCTTCTTTTACCAGAACATTTGGTAGCTCTATTAGGTTCTATTGGTAGCTCTATTAGGTTCTTTGCTTCGACAACGTATAAATTAGTAAATGTAAAAGAAACAATCTATTCCGCAAATTTTCGTATGAAACAAGAAGATGGGATTGCGTGCAATCCTATACTGTTGAACCTCTCTAAGTTTAGGACCATCCAAAACTGTTGAGCAAGCGAAACAAGTTGGCAGGGTACTTGCGCGATGACTGTCCAATCTGTGATGAATGGCCGCATACCAAGGAACCTCAGTGTCGTTAGAAGATTCAGGCTGATGGAGTATATGTCTTTCAATTCAGTCCTCCTCGAGGTTTAAAGTAACTTTCTGAGGAAGGGCCACTATATGGGATAAATCCATACACCTGGGAATTGATTGATGCATTGCGGACTACTTTGTTTCAATACCTAATTACCTCGACCACAAATTGATGCTGGTTTACAGACCAATAAATGGTGCTAGGAGAGTCAGAATATTTCCATCCCGTCTTCAGAGACAAGCTAGGAATGAACGTACACCAGCCAGTTATTTTAAGGAGAGCTACACATTCACATGTTATTACGAAATGGATGTGCAAGTTCATTCTACCTGCAACAAGGCGATTCCGCGAGGATGTGATCCTATGGATACCTCCTGATGACCCAGATGATCCCTTGATGTCTATTGATTGCTCTTCGAAAGCAGATGACAGTGGTATTTTTTGGGATAGAAGAAGCTGTAATCAGCAGAGCCCTGACTGGATAAAACAATTTGATTGGATTAGACGTCGTTTGCCAGCAGTGGATGTGGAGGACCGTCATCCAACGTCCTATGCGGATGATGAAAATCGAAGCAAGTGTCAAGAACTGGAACACGATGAATTCTGACTGCTGTGCACAAAAGGAAAGTGATTAGAACATGCATATGCAACATAGCATACACTCGTTCACACGTACAGCAATCGAAGATAGAAAGAGCGGTTCCGACGAGGATATAGATTACTGTAGCGGACCGTGAATTGAAAACGGTTTAGGGTCTCCAAGGTCGTGCATTAACCTCGTGGTCGGTGTGATATGGTCAAAGGCTTTTACCCTGGTCATTATTGTACCTCCTAGGCTCCCTTTGACTGAGAGTGCAATAGGTTTACGGAGTCTGTAAAAAGGTTTGTTCGAGTCCGGGCGCGCTTACTGTATGGCTCCATCCTAAACCCTGAAAATGGTTTGTTCGGGCCCGAACACACTTGGGTGACTCCCTCCTAATCCCTGAAAAAGGTTTGTTCGGGCCCGAACACACTTGGGTGACTCCCTCCTAAACCCTGAAAAAGGTTTGTTCGGGCCCGAACACACTTAGGTGACTCCCTCCTAATCCCTGAAAAAGGTTTGTTTGGGCCCGAACACACTTAGGTGACTCCCTCCTAATCCCTGAAAAAGGTTTGTTCGGGCCCGAACACACTTGGGTGACTCCCTCTTAAATCGGATTATCCAGACCTCTCTAGGAATTAAATAGTTCCTTACATTGCTCTCTAAACAGTTCTTTATAGTGCTTATATATATTCAGAGCGAAATTCACACGAAGTTGGAGAAATGGAATCTAGTGCTACTCCAATTTTTTGGTAGTGGCCCTTTTAGTCTCACTACTTCACCATTGAAATGATTTCAGGCGACACATGTACAAACAACAAATCAGATATCACTAGTTGTCCAAGTACTTGACAAGGCCACTCTCCAGGACTCGCTTCACTTCGTTGAAGCTAAAACTAGGTGCATGAATGAATGTTTC
Organism: Ceratodon purpureus; assembly: GCA_014871385.1. Classification (NCBI taxonomy): domain Eukaryota; kingdom Viridiplantae; phylum Streptophyta; class Bryopsida; order Pseudoditrichales; family Ditrichaceae; genus Ceratodon; species Ceratodon purpureus. The sequence goes on along the minus strand of CM026424.1, from coordinate 9,288,953 downwards.
CGACTCTGATTCAAGACCGCAAACTACAGTGAAGACATAGTACAGATGCTTACAGTTAGCCCATTGACCCCGCTTCCCAAGTGCCTGCATTGCCATCTCCTTGAAATTTGGGCACGTGCAGGAAGGGTGTTGCGAAATGGTCAAGTAATACTGCTGTACCTTCGGAACCTTCCCGGAGTCCAATGTGACGATGCATCCCAGGGCTGGGGCTGGCAGCATGCACAACTTGCTCACCTTCGCGTTCAACGACAAGGCAGAGGCACAATTATTGCTATGCTTTGTTGACGGGGCCTTCTTGTTCCGTCGAATGAGCTTTCCTAATCGCTGGGTAGGGAACTCATCCGGATAAGCCGGCGTAGGGTAGGCAGATAAGTCCACTGGCGCTGCCCGGTCTTGAAAGAGTCTTCTCGGCGACATCTCCTTCTGCTGTGGGAGTCTGAAGCCGGCACTCTCTAGAGACAGGATTTCTTTCTTCGTTAACTTCGTGCCAAGCTTCACGGGCCACACCTCAGGTACCTTAGGCACTGATAGGACCCACTTCCGTTTGCTACCCTTTACGCACCTGTCAATGTCGTCGTTGCAGAAAAAGAACTGATGAGTCTCTATTCTGTCTTTCCTATAGTTCTTCATGGGGCCCGTGTATGTCGGCGCCACAGTGCTCTTCCCGTGCTGCACGATCCGAGCCACGCATTTCTTCTTAGTCACAGCATGTTGGGCGAAGCACGCCTTGGCGGATGTCTTAGGAAGTCGTGCAATGTGCCACTCGGAAGGGCTGCAGGCGGTCTCCTCCACTGAAGTGACGTGATGGTAGTCAACTGGAGGTGGAGACTGGTGAGGGTGAACGTCAGCTTGGTCCTCTTCGCTGCTTGTAGGGGACTCTGCTATTACCACCGTCGGAGGATATTCGCTCTCCAGGCGTGCAGCTCGGGTCTGGACACGGGGTCTCGACACAGTGATCTTATCTGGCCTATGAGACTCCCGTTCATCTCCGAATGCAACATCAGGTTTTCGTTTCAGAGAGACACAGACCTCCTCCCCTTCAAGATGCGGGTTCCTGGTGCACCATTCGTCTGCTCCTGGCATGTTCAGAATTGCTTCGTGTAGAACTTTTGGGTTTCCTGTTCTTGCTGCAGATCTCTGTGCCCGTCGGAGCTTGAGCTCTTCTTTTGACGGACCTTTCCCAGGACGCTCCCCCTTCAGGAACTGGAAGTAGGCAACGCATTGCATGAAGGCCCGTACAAAGTTGTCGACAGCTGCGACATACAAGTCGCTGCCCCGATCTCCAGACTGCTGCTTCCATCTGTTGTGGATTGATTCAGCAAGGTTGCAGGACGGCATCTCCGCGAGTTCATCTTCGCTGTGATTCTGCACACATCGATGATTAGGTCAGATAGCTCAGTGTTGGATAACTGACTGTAGAGCAAGTTGCCTTAGATGTGACAAAGATTGAAAGGGGGAGAGTTTGATTACCAATTCCATGAAGCCTCCCCACTGGCGGTACCGGTGGTGCCAGTACGCGAGCCACGTTTCCAGATTTGAGAGCCCTTTCTCTGTGGCAGCGCCGGATGACATCCACCATGCTCGGATTGCCAAGAACTTTGTTTCAGCTTCAGCAAGTGTCGTCGCGTCCTTATACTGCTGGCAGAGTTTGATGTGCTCTGCTCGGAGGTCCTCGCGGATGTTAGCATTTGTATGTTGCTCCAAAGACTGCCTCCAATGGAATAAGCATGTCCTCTCCCTATCAATCATCCTCTCGGAGGCGTTACCGCTCCCATAGATAATTCGAACCGCGTTCCAGTTCGCTTGGGCACCATCCGCCATGAAGCCCTTAAAGTTTACACTCACGACCCCGTGAGTCTCCATGACGGCATTCAAATTCTTCCACAGGACGGACTGGGCTGCCGTGTCCTCCGACTGCATGTCGCACGCTGCGATTGTCATTATCCGACAATAGGTGGGGTCGTAGACGTGGCAAGCCATTGTTACCCAGTCCCGAACTCGCCTCACGTGGTCAAACATGATCCACGCATCCTCCAAGTCACCGCCAGCCTGCATACGCTTAACTAAATCGACTCCACTACCCGGCCCTACCTCAGACATCTTGAAGACATACACCTTCGCCGCATCATCGCCTTGCCCCGGGAACATGTTGTTTTGGATGAACTTCCAGTTGCTGAAGCCTCGCAGTAGCCTGATGCCATCCATGGTCCCAAAGCGCCTAACATTCTTGAACAATGTAATGCAATTTCGAATGTTTGGGGAAGAGAGGTGCTTACAGCGGTCGAATATTGGTTCCAGCTCCTCCAATTCCAGAATCTTCTGCGGTTCACCCTCCTTGGCCAGAAGTAACGGTCCAAGCAGCTCCTTCGCTGTTTGAAGGACGATGGCGGAATTCGTGGCGGACGGAGTTCGGTCCACCTGCTCCCTGATCAAGTTCTCCGTGTGGTCGACAAAGTCTCGGTTCTCTCCCGACTTCACTGGGTGGTCATGAGTTCCCAGGTGAACGCAGGCCCTCGTCATGTGAGGTCCTGCAGTGACATAGTAAATCTTTGCAGGGCATAGTGCAAGGCAGGTCGGTGGAGTACCGCAAGATTTACAAACTACAGTGGAATTGTGCGGCGGAGTGGAACCAACCTCAAACAGTTTCTCGGAAATTCCATCCCACTTAGTCTCGTTCACTAGCGTGGTCCTATTCTTACGTGTCAAGAACTCACATTTGGAATTGTCACAGCGGAGATGGCCAAGGCACGATGAAGAGCGGAATGTTAGCTTCAGGTCGTTCTGAATGTTAGAGGTCACCATTCGAGTCCAAGGGTGGCCATCGTACTTCCTATCCATCCCGCGTAACTGCTTTGCAGCAGAGTGATGGCCGTGTGCACCTAGGGGTGGGAACTCAAAAATCACATCGCCATTGTACACTGGTGGGAGGAATTGAACTTCCTGCATTCTAATTGCATTGAAATCAATGCGCGATAGAACACTCTTGGACCTCTTACGGACGCTAAGCTTCATGAGGCACTGAACGACGCTCACTGATGAGGAGACAACAACGGTAGACGCAACCGAGGACTTTGCAGAGACAAGCACTTCTTCACAATTATCATCTAGGGTTGGCAATGTCTTACCCTTGCTCTCATGAATTACAGTGGTGTCTTCTGCGTTCTCACTATCGGAGTCATCACTCAACTCATAGATTGTCTGAAGACCTGGCTCGGTTTTTACCTTCCTCAACAATGGTTCAGACTCTATGCAAACTGTTGTGGACGAACGGGGAGTAAGCAATTCAGTAGAGCCACCTAGGCCAGACTCCGTAACTCCGTAAACTCTATACTTCCCAGGTTTCAGCATCCAGAACGTTCCAATCTCATTCTGAGTTGGTAACTGACCCACTGCATGCGAGAGTCCACCAGTAATGTCGTCGAAAAATTCCTCTTCTACATGGAGGGAGTCCTCCCGAAACCGAAATCGAAGACTAAGAGTTGTGGAACTGATCATAGCACACCCATCTGCACCCAATGGAAAGGTAATTGGAACAGAATGCGAGTCCGCACAAAGGTAGGCCATCCTGAGCAGATTAAGTGGCACTCGCAACAGTGAGATGAGATAGCAGAAAGAAAGCAAAGCAGATTACACAAAAACATATGAGTATTGGAGTACTAAGATTACAAATTCGATGGAAACCAATTAACAATCACAAGTTCAGAGAATGAGAGGCATCATCATCGTTGGTTTAACTTCAGTCATTGCTGAACTGTATGTACGTGTATTGAAATTACTTAGGTGAGAAGTACTCCAACTCTGGACATGGTGGTGGGATAGCCTAGCCTAATCACAATAATTATGACAAGTGCTGCGATAACAGAGCCATTACATGAAATGACGGCAAACCGCCAATAAATTGCAGCATCTTCGATAAAATAAAACCGTGAAGAGTACATTGGAACCATCTACATCTTCATAATGTAGAAGTATCTAATTACTGCACGGCCCACTAATCTATATCAGGCCACTAATCTATATCAGCCCTGGCGGCTGCGCTTTTTAGATCCCTGAACACTGTTTGAATCCTTGATACTATCTTCCTGTGGCCCTTCGATGCTCTCAACTGCCCAGCATCCCATACTCTTTAACTTACGACCTCTAGGGCGGGGGGTACTTCTTAATAAAAGCCTAGAGTACGTTCCAGGTTTGATGACCCCTACTCTTGCATAGGAATGGGATGCTTTACTTGAATTGCCCTGGGTGCGCTCTACTTCAGCCACAGCTGAATGAAGCGACTCGCCACAGCCCTTCCCATCTACAGCATGGACTTCATCGATGGGGGCATCAGATTTGCTGCACTCCGGAATGTTGCATTCAGGAACTGGTTCAAATGGACCATGAAATTCATCTATGGACACGACCTGATCTGTCTCCTGCTCTGATCCTGAAGCGAGGTGACTACGGGGATGAAGCGGGTTGCTGTCCATCCCTTCCGAAACATACGAGTATCTACCTAGAGAAGGGAAGTCTGAAAATCAAATGTGATACCAAATGAGACATCCAGGTCACTTATATAGAGAATGATAGTATTAAGCATGGAGTTGCCTTCTTTTAAGTTATTTTCTTTATTTTTTGAAGAGGGTTACATTGATGGACGCCGCTAATAAAAGACGGCAGTTTTTTAATAAGAGAGGCTAACATACAGTAAGTTACTGACAGTGTGGAAGTTGAACCAACTTCCTTGGACCAACAATGAAGTCCAGGATATGAAAATCTTACGACATTTATGTCTTGGTGCCTTCGAGGAATTCTGAACATTTAGTCAGTTCATAGATTGTTGAGGCGGCAATGTCATGGATTAATCTGAGACTCTCGTAGTAGCATTCACAGAGATGATAACCAGATCGAGTGCAAAAGCTAAGCTCGAATTTAGAAGAGAGCAACGTCAAGAGAGGTTACGTAAGTTAGCGTGCAGGGACGGTTTAGGTACTCCATACAACTTGCGTTCAACAATGGGAAGGAAGGGAGGGAAGTCTAATCAGGCTGGTGTTAGCAAGGAAATGGGAGACGGCAACGGGTTTGACGATGGAGAGGTTCAGCCAGTTAAATTGGCATTTTTAGACGGAGAGGCTTCTTCACGTCAGAAAGAAAGTACAAAGGAGGTAAGCGAGTGCGATGCCACTGGTTATCATTGTACTCAAAGCATAGATTTTGGGTCGCATTTTCTGGCAGCTAATGAAATGCTTGCAATTCGGGTGTTGAATCTAGGGTTCAACTGTCGAAGGCAGTCTAGTGCCTGAGTCTCTTCAAACCCTCCCACGGTCCGCATGCTCGTACGCTCCACTACCCTCTCTTGCCTGCGATTCTAATTTGAACTTCTCTTGTCGAAAGTAATGCCACTGGGTGGATTATGTGCGCAGGATGTAAGATCCGGGTCCGAAGACTCCTCTTTGGGTCAGACGAGAGAGCAGCGGCCTAAACGAGTACAAGGCTCTAAGACTTCACGGAGTCTCAAATCCGTGTCGGAATCTACTTCAGGTTTGCAGAATCGAGGAATGGAGGACCTAGCAGCTGCAAGGGCCCTAGGAGATGAGGAACGTATGGAAGTCGACGAGGTAAATCTGAAACCTAGCATCTATTAGTCCTTGAACTGTGCCGAGCAATCTTGTAGGTCAGTAAAAGACTTTGCTCTTCTATGCATCAACTTTAAGGAGAGCACAAGCTGCAGTGACATGGATGAGCTGTACCGACAGGTTACAAAATGCATCATTACTGAAATTCAATCTGTATTCGAACTACATGATGATTCGGGTCACTGCATCCAAGTGATTGGTACGTCAGTCCATTCTCTTTCACTGAGTAGAAGGTGTTGGGCAATTTATCTTATCAAGTGAGGCACAGGTTAGAACTATGGAGGGTTGTAAGAGAGTGATCGTCCTTCCAGAGTTGCAATGGGGCTCCTTAACCATGTTCTCATTAGATTTTCTGCACAAAGTATGGACTGTGGCAGTGGATTGATTGGTTCACTGAAGGCTCGAGTGACGGATGATGAGGGCCGTGGGAGAGTGATCTGCCCCTAGCAAACCTGTAAAGCGCAGTTAAGCTTGTAATGTTCTGATCTTCTGTACAAAGTATGGACCGTAAGAGTGTGGTAGGCCCCCATCACAGTCTTAGTGGCAGTGGATCGATTGGTTTTTTGTACGCTCGGGTGTGGACTAATGTGGGCCGTGGGAGAGTGATCGGCCCCTAGCAAAGTTGCAGTGGGCAGTTAAGCTAGGAGTCATTTGTTCATTTGTTGAATGTATGGACCGTAAGAGTGTGGTAGGCCCCGATCAGACTTGCAATGGGCAGTGAATTCATTGGTTTTTCGAAGGCTCGGGTGTGGACTAATGTGGGCTGTGGGAGAGTGATCGGCCCCTACCCGAGTTGCAGTGGGCAGTTAATGTACGAGTCATTTGTTTGTTTGTACATAGTATGGACCGTAAGAGTGTGATAGGCCCCGATCAGACTTGCAATGGGCAGTGAATTCATTGGTTTTTTGAAGGCTCGGGTGAGGACTAATGTGGGCTGTGGGAGAGTGATCGGCCCCTAGCAGAGTTGCAGTGGTTAGTTAGACTAGGAGTAATTCGTTTGTTTGTACAAAGTATGGACCGTAAGAGTGTGGTAGGCCCCGATCAAACTTGCAATGGGCAGTGAATTCATTGGTTTTTTGAAGGCTCGGGTGAGGACAAATGTGGGCTGTGGGAGAGTGATCGGCCCCTAGCAGAGTTGGAGTGGTCAGTTAAGCTAGGAGTAATTCGTTTGTTTGTACAAAGTTTGTCCTGTGAGAGTGTGGTAGGCCCCGATCAAACTTGCAATGGGCAGTGAATTCATTGGTTTTTTTAAGGCTCGGGTGAGGACTAATGTGGGCCGTGGGAGAGTGATCGGCCCCTACCAGAGTTACAGTAGGCAGTTAATGTACGAGTCATTTGTTTGTTTGTACATAGTATGGACCGTAAGAGTGTGATAGGCCCCGATCAGACTTGCAATGGGCAGTGAATTCATTGGTTTTTCGAAGGCTCGGGTGAGGACTAATGTGGGCTGTGGGAGAGTGATCGGCCCCTACCCGAGTTGCAGTGGTTAGTTAAACTAGGACTAATTCGTTTATTTGTACAAAGTATGGACCGTAAGAGTGTGGTAGTCCCCGATCAGACTTGCAATGGGCAGTCAATTCATTGGTTTTTTGAAGGCTCGGGTGAGGACTCATGTGGGCTGTGGGAGAGTGATCGGCCCCTACCCGAGTTGCAGTGGTTAGTTAAACTAGGACTAATTCGTTTGTTTGTACAAAGTATGGACCGTAAGAGTGTGGTAGGCCCCGATCAGACTTGCAATGGGCAGTGAATTTATTGGTTTTTTTAAGGCTCGGGTGAGGACTAATGTGGGCTGTGGGAGAGTGATCGGCCCCTAGCAGAGTTGCAGTGGTCAGTTAAGCTAGGAGTAATTCGTTTGTTTGTACAAAGTATGGACCGTAAGAGTGTGGTAGGCCCCGATCAGACTTGCAATGGGCAGTGAATTCATTGGTTTTTTTAAGGCTCGGGTGAGGACTAATGTGGGCTGTGGGAGAGTGATCGGCCCCTAGCAGAGTTGCAGTGGTTAGTTAAACTAGGACTAATTCGTTTGTTTGTACAAAGTATGGACCGTAAGAGTGTGGTAGGCCCTGATCTGAGTTGCAGAGGCACTGGTTTTTTGAAGGCTCTTGTGAGGACTAATGAGGGCCGTGGGAGAGTGATCGGCCCCTAGCAGAGTATGAATGGGCAGTTAAGCTTCAATTCTTTTGAATTCCTCTACAAGGTATGGACTGTATGAGGTTGGTTGGCCCCGATCAGAGTTGTAGTGGCTGTTATTTAATTGGTTAGTTGAAGGCTCAGGTGAGGAATGCGGAGGGCTGTGGGATAGTGATCCGCCCATAGCAGACTTCAAAAGACCACTTCAGCTTGTATTGTTTTGATTTTTTGTTTAAAGTATGGACTGTAAGAGTGTGGTAGGCCCCGATCAGAGTTGCAATGGGCAGTAGATTCATTGGTTTTTTGAAGGCTCGCGTGAGGACTAATGTGGAGTGTGGGAGAGTGATCGGCCCCTAGCAGAGTTGCAGTGGGCAGTTAAGCTACGAGTCGTTTGTTTGTTTGTTCAAAGTATGGACCGTAAGAGTGTGATAGGCCCCGATCAGAGTCTAAGTGGCAGTGGATCAATTGGTTATTTGTACGCTCGGGTGTGGACTAATGAGGGCCGTGGGAGAGTGATCGGCCCCTAGCAGAGTTGCAATGAGTTGTTATTGATGGTGGGATCAACATGCTTTTAGGACCAACACCCTCCGGTTGAGGATGTTCATGATGAAGATGCGCTAGCTTTGACACAGAAGACAGATGGCCAGGACGAAGATTCCGATGGCGACGAGGACTCCATTGGCGAAGCATATGCTGGAAACGAGGACGACATTCGAACACGACAGAGGGTCAACTCTGTCTCGACAATTGCAGATATCCGGCTGCAGCCACTTAGCGCATCCAGATTTAACATTCCCCTGTGTCGAATGCATCCCATGCCGATGGTCCGCCCAACCTTACAAAGCGATCTCTCAAAACTCGAGCAGGAGTTTGTTCACGGTTATCGAGAGGGTGCAGCAGTATTCTATGTGTCAACTACTGACGAGGACGGCAAGACTAGAGAGGTTACCGAGGCTGACACGTGGAAGTGGGGACCAATTTGGACTAAGAAAAACAAGGAATTTAATAACTTCCTTTTGACAATTCCAGAGTTAGCTTCCTTCACAAACACGATGTTCTTTGTGTGTGATGGCAACCACCGATACCAAGCCTGGACAAACCATATTGATCGATTGCACAAGACGGAGGAGTCCTGGCATTACCTAGTTGACTCCATTCTCCTAGACACTAAGGGGAGAATCGGTCTTGTCATGCAGTTGATGCACAATATCAACAAGTAAGTAATATTACTTTTCACTGACCAATCTTTTCAAGCAAATATGTAGGTGATTTAAGGTATTTCGTATATAGGTGTTTTGAGGTTTTTACTTGCTTATGAGTTGTTTTAATATTGTCCCCTGTGATAGGCACACGGAGGACTCTCATGTCAAAACCAATCCAGTTCATACCCTCTTCAGGGTTCAAAAATATGGCTTGATGCCTTTGGAACAATTCAAGGATATCTTGTCGGATTCAGATTTGAAAAAATGTAAGAAAACGAAGCACAATACATGGCAGACCTTGCCGATTAAAGTGTTTACGAGCTTCATCTTCCAGGTATGTTCACAATAAAGCATATCAGGAAGGGCTTATGCCATAGTATAGCCCCAGTTATATCAGTACTTCATTCAGGGATTGGTCGGTAACATGTTGATCTTGATGGGAGCTATATGGCGGGATTATTTGTTTGCTTTCATTTCCTATAGATTGCTTCCACGGTATCTATGGCAAACTGTTCCAATGTTTTTTTTTTATAATTATGGATGCGAAGCTAACGTGTTCTTTTGTATTTGGACTGTCTGTGTTTTAGCATGAGATTAGCCGCGCGGCCGACGATGGTCTAAGAGGTTTCTTGGAGCAGAACGATGGTGATGTCTCTGAAGCGGAAAAAGTGTTTGCTATGAAAGCTGCCGTGAAGAAGGTAACGGAAAAACTCAGACAAAAGATGAATAAATATGTTGCTGTGGCGAATCCCGAGCTGACACCGGCTTGGTTACGTGAGGTACATAAATTCCGGCCCAAGCTCCGTAATGCAATTTGCGTTAGACTCTATGTGGTATTCAAGCAACACTTTATAAATATACGATTTAACAGACTTGCTTCACAGAGGCATACTTTTAAGTAACATTGATGAGGGGCACTTCGCTTCCCACGAAGTGCTTGGTACAGAATGCTACAGTGTTGAACTCATCCGAGTCTTGCCAGTGTGGAGATTTCTGCTGGCAGTTGCTCCTCTTCTGAATTAATGACTCACCGTGGCGCTCTTTGTGTGCTAGGTCGAGCGACATTACGCTTTCAACTCTAGTAACACTGAATTGACCATGGAAAAACTGCAGCTCATGGTGACCGCGAAGGCCTCAGCAGCAGCAAAGATCAAGTGGCTCGAGTTCTTTAATTCCTCTGCTGCCACCCGCGAGGCCCGGAAGATCCCTCCAAAGCCTGTCAACGAAGAGAAGCTTACTGTATGGCTGCATAAAGCCACATTCTAGGCAGAGGTATGACCTTCACCACAATACCCCCTACTTGCGCACGCATCCTGATCCACCAATTTTTATTGAGATGCATAGTCAGGTTGATCGTGACTTCCCCAGAGGTGCGTCCAGCCGTAGCTTACAATTTTGCATGCATATTCGACAGCTATCAGATCAAGCCACGGCAGCCTTTGACGAGATCGTGCGTCAAGACCGTGTTGGCATTGATATGTCAGTATCAGGGGACCCAATGACGTTGCGTGCTTATGTGGAGGACTGCCGGATGAAGCTGTGGGACAATGTCTTTCTTTCTTACTTTCGCGGAAATGAAGCTTTCCAAAAAGGACAAGACTTTCGGGATTTCAAGGGATCAGAGCTGATCGTCAGGCGTCTCCTCTACCGGTACTCATCTCCTACCTCTCATACTGTTTCGGCCCCTAACAATGTCAATTGTGCGTGTGTCTGCGAAATCTTAATATTGTTGTCATGGCAGTGTTGCCACCCCTAATTTTGTAATTCGTAGAAGGTGTGCTCCAGTCAATTATCCTTTGATTACATTGGCTTTCTTTAAAGGCTTTGTTCCAGGGTGTAATCTACTGATGAAGTAATTTGATGGTCGAATACAACTTCTCCATTTTGAAGCCTCGATTTCTCCACATGGCTTGGTGTAAGGGTTCTTCTCGGTAAGCTGTCTAATCTGCTATGCATTTTTGGAGAGAGCTAACTCGATTATTATGTGTTGAGTCCTGCGTAGGTACTTCAAATTTGAGCTCTTAGCCAAGCACGCCATTTCGAAGGAAAACCTTCCTGTTTTTCTTGCAGCCTGGGTCGATCGATCAAATCCAGCGTGCATGTTCTCCGCTTTACAACAGCGGACATGGACGACTTCGCACCTCACTGCAGGTGCATGGTACTTGGACTGTGTGCCAAGCTTTACTCCATCATTTGAGATCGAGCTCAGGAGGTCTAGGGACGCCATTGGGGAGTCTGGTATCGAAATGGTTGATCTTATCGGAATAGAAGACGAAGAAGAGAGAGCGAAGGCGCTGAAGAGGAGGCTCGAAGAGGACCGTAAGAAAGCCCAAAAAGTGAGAGAAGCAGAGCAGAAGGCGGAGCAGAAGGAGCTCGAGAAGCAGCAGAGGGCACAAGAGAAAACAGCAAAAAAGGGCAAGAAGAGGGTCACTACCCCGGGTCAGGAGGGTATGGAGACTCCACCTAATGAATACGGGCAGCAAGAGCAAACGGGGTCGAGGAATCGAAAAAGGAGAACAACCTATGACGATCTCAATCAGCTTCTTGAATTCAACGATGCTGGGGACTGTGGAAAAAATGAAGAATTGATCCTGAACTCTTCCCTCGACGATGTTCTAGGAGGCAAAGACGATGACTACACGCCAACTTACCTGGAAATCAAGGATTTCCTTCTTAAGGTAAAATAGGTCACATCCCTTTGAATCAGGTCATCCTTGGATTGGTAGCATATGAGACATTGAGAGAAAAATGTACACTTCATAATAGTGGTCGGCCCGGACCACAGTTCCAGTGAGCATATCATGACTAGTTCCTACTCTCGCACGGAAGAACAAGTATGGACTGTGGGAGAGTGGTCGGCCCCGATGAGAGTTCTTTGAAGGCTCAGGTGAGATCTAGCATGGGCCGTGGGAGAGTAATTGGCCCCTACCAGAGTTGCAATGCGCAGTTCAGCTCGTACCCTTTCAATTATTTGTACAAAGTATGGACCGTAAGAGTGTCGTAGGCCCCGACCAGAGTTGGAGAGGCAGTGGATCGACTGGATTTATGAAGGCTCGGGTGAGGACTAATGTGGGCTGTGGGACACTGATCGGCCCCTAGCACAGTTGCAGTGGGCACTTAAGCTACGCGCTTTTTGTTTTTTTCTACAAAGTATGGACCGTAAGTGTGTGGTAGGCCCCGATCAGAGTTGCATTGGCAGCAACGCATTAAGCTCATTCAAGGGGTAGGATCCTTGCAATGAGGGCTGTGGAAGTGTGATCGGCTCCTAGCACAGTTGCAATGGGGCTGGTAAAGCTTCAATTCTTTTACTTTTTTGTACAGGATATGGACTGTAAGAGTGTGGTAGGCACCGATCAGAGTCGAAGTGGCAGTGGATCGATTGGGTTTTTCAAGGCTCGGGTGAGGATCAATGTGGGCTATGGGAGAGTGATCGGCCCCTAGCAGAGTTGCAGTGGGCAGTTAAGCCTCAATTCTTTTAACTTTTTGTACAAAGTATGGACTCTAAGAGTGTGGTCGGCCCTGATCAGTGCTGCATTGGCTATGACGCATTTAGCTGATTCAAGGCGTGGGTGAGGACAAATTGAGGGCTGTGGGAGAGTGATTGGCCCTTACCACAGTTGCAATGGGGCTGTTTAAGCTTCAATCATTTTCCTTTTTTGTTCAAAGTATGGACCGTAAGAGTGTGGTAGGCCCCGATCAGACTTGCAGTGGTCAGTCCATTGATTATATCTTTGAGGCTCGGGTGAGGACTAAAGAGGGCAGTGGGTGAGACGTCGGCATGACCAGAGTTGCATTGGGCAGTGGTTCGATTGGTTTTGTGACTTCAGAGAACAAGAGAACTAATAATAAAAGCAGAGTGATCAACCCCGTGCAGAGCTCTTATGAGCAGCTACTGAACTAGTTGCTTGACTTGGGATGCAGCGAGCTTCGCTTAGGCCTGGCCCTTACAGTCTTGTAGGCTGTGCCATTGGCACTCTAGGATGTTGCTCGTGTATCTTGGAATCGAGTGTGATTCGCCTCTTCGGTACATTTAACTGGTGGCCGTGAAGTTTACTCAGTCCTTATGTGCCTTCACTTTAGTTGAACTTTTGTCTTTCCAATGTCTGCTTTGCTCTACTCTAGTTTGTCATAGAATGTTTCCTTGGTCGCAGGTGCAATGAGCATCGCAATGGTCCAGGTGAAGCTTTTTCCATATATTTAAATAGGAGCTCATGTCTAACAACTTATTAGTTGCGGGATGAGTAGGACCTTACTTTATTCTGAGGCCTCCTGAATTTCAGTTCTCTTGTTGCGTACAGTTAACTTCATTCTATATGCTTTTTGTGCAGGTCACTAACGGAAGAGCCCTGTATTTGAAGGGTGATGAAGTCAGTCACCCGTTCGTTGACCTCATCATTGCTGACTTGCCAGAAGGCCTCCCTGTCCCAGGCGTCTCAGACCCTCCCACATCCATCCCCGCTTGGAATGACGGAGCTTCTGATTGGTTGCAGAGCATTTTTGACTTTGCAGAGAATCACCTCCAGGATGACGGGGCGATGATACTTTTTCATCCCTTTCGAGCATCAACAAAATCTACAATACTAGGTTACTGTCATACGTATGGAATGAAAGTCCGCAAGGAATGGTGGGCAATGAACCGACTCCACTTGACATCACCCTTGGATCAATCCGTTACTGTAAGTTCTAACTACACATTAATCTCCTCCATTTGTTCCTTAGTCACCTAGGGTTAGCATAGTCACTCTCCTGGTAACAATTGGAAATCAGCTTAGACTTACATTCATAGCCATGGCCCACGAGCTTGCCTTCATGAAAAACCATCAGTCTCCTTGCTGTACCGAGTGCTTGCGGCCAGAGCATAAGGCCATCGAGAAGAAGCCATGAAGAGGACCACTTTCAAAAAAAAACCTCTGGTCCTTTGAGTAGTCTACCATCATTAATCAATCCCTATCAGAGTTCGAAATTCCCCCAGCACAATGCGATCACAGAGTCGTAGTGATCTACTACTAACTTGCTCTTTCAAAATGGGATGCAGACACTCAGGTTCGGAATTACATTGGCAGTGAAAAGTGGAGTTCCTGCATCAAAGTTTGCTTTCAGGCCCGTGCCCAAGCTGCTTAGCCGCCACGGTGTAAACGTGGGTCGCGATGACTGCTTACAGAACATTGTTCTGCCCGAGAACCAATTGTGTGACGGTCAGAAGCCATGGAGAGGCCCTCGGGAAAAATCGGTTGTACTCATGGAAATGTTGATTGAAGCTGCATCCGATCCGGGGAATGTCATATTAGATTGTACGGCAGCAACTGGTCAGTTTCTTCTCCCTAATATTTTCTTGTACCCTATGTTGCAGTACTTGTCTTCTTTGGCCATGGTAATTATCAGTACTACATATACTCATTGGGTCGTGTATCAGGTTCATCAATCCATGCCTGCCGCAACGTTGACCGCCACATCGTGGCCTTGGAGGCCGATTCAGCCATTTTCAAGGCTTTGCTGGAACCATTGATTCGCAGTACATTGGTTCCAGAAGCCAGCACCGCACAACATGTCAGCTCTGAGGATCCTGAGGGCGAAGTTCCTATAATGAAGATCGTGAAGAGATCTCGGTTCAAGAAGTGAGTTTAGACACTTTTTCTCTAGTGTTACCTTTCATCTACACGCATTGAATGTAAAGTGGATTCATAAACAACTTGCCATTTACATTTGCAGATGCGATAATATGAGGTATCCCGTGCGTCGTCCTTTCTTTTCTGATCCTAATTTCCACCCGAGCCCACCACAGTCTTGGACTCTTCCATCTTATGCAAACGATGCAGCTATCGAAGTAGCTCGTGGTTCGTACCGCTACTTTAGATCTAAAAATGCACCAAGTAGATCGTTGGAGTTTCTTGATGTTGAAGCCGATGAGTCAGACGACCATCTCTCAGATATTAGCCCCTCCTCAATCACCCTATCGTCCTCTGATCAATCCGACCTTGAAGAAGAGCGCCGTGTAGATCGATATGTCAGTACTTTGGAGGACATTTTGGAAATGTGAGTCAGGGCTGTAAGCGAGTTGATATAGAACTCGCATGTACTGAAGAGCTTAGCCAGAGCTCTGTATATGAATTCCCTTAATTCCTAGTTGCATTATCTATTTTTTGATCTTTTCCCCATTCCATTCATTATTTGCATATATCCCTTCCACTTTAAATGTCCTTTCTCATTCTCATTCCCCTCCCCCCCCAATTTTATCTTTTTTACCATTCCTTTTTTAATTTCTTGTTTTTCCATTCTTCTCGGATCCTTCTCCTTCATTAACATCCCAGTTTTTTGTTGCATCTATTTCCATTCCTTTTTTGATATCTCATTTATCCATTCTACTTGCACCTTCCTTTTTCATTAACATAATTTTTATTTTTATGTTTCCATTCACCCCAGTAATTTCACTTATCCCTTCCACTCCAACTATCCACTCTCTTTCCTATCCCCGTTATTAGTTTTGCTTTCCTTTTTCTGCATTTCCATTTGGTTTTTTTGTTTATCCTTTCCATCCGCACATTTCTTTTTGTTTAACATATGCTTTATTTTCTTTTTGGGTGCTGGCATTCCACCCCCTATTTTCATTAATCTTTTACTGTCCCACTGTACACTGCGATTATTACATATGGACCGACCAGTCTATGACTTTGCATTACTAAGGTTATTCTAACGATTCTTAGGAGGGTGCTTGGAGTGCACACTGTACCCTTACTGGAGTGTGGTAGGCCCCGATCAGAGTTGCATTGGCAGCGACGCTTTAAGCTCATTCAAGGGGTGGGATCCTTCCAATGAGGGCTGTGGGAGAGTGATCGGCCCCTAGCAGAGTTGGAATGGGGCTGGTTAAGCTTGTATTCTTTTGAATTTTTGTACAAAGTATGGACCGTAAGAGTGTCGTAGGCCCCGATCAGAGTTGTATTGGCAGCGACGCATTAAGCTCATTCAAGAGGTGGGATCCTTCCAATGAGGGCCGTGGGAGAGTGATCGGCCCCTAGCAGAGTTGCAATGGAGCTGGTTAAGCTTGTATTCTTTTGAATTTTTGTACAAAGTATGAACTGGATTCGATTGGCTGAATGAACAGGAGTTGAAGAATGAACTGGATTCGATTGGCTGGTCACGAAAAATCATCACATTTTATTGCCTTCCATGATAATACTGCAGAAACGTACACATAACCTTCTAGGTAAACATGACCATATTCGATTCTAAACAGTCCAACCACTGAACATACGTAGCTCAAGTGAGCCTTACTAGCCTAGATTTACCAGGGTCAAACCCGTGTATTGCGATAAAGCCCCGGTGATTGAGTCAGTGGATTCCCATGACGAACCTGCTCTGCTCCAGTTTGTCACTGTTCTAGTCGAGTTGTTGAGTCCAATGAGGGAGTCTACAACTGAAAAGACCATAAGGTTCGCGTAGTCATCCTGGAGGTACTTCTGTTTCCAGAAATCTGCACGCAGAAATGTTGGACCGTAAGGCACACTCGGCTGCGTAAATGCTAGGACAATAGTATTCTGGTCAGGGACGGTTCCACCGCGTCCAAGTCCGAGCACTTGCGCCGCTCCGGGATCTTGCACCTCCGGAATAAGAATTCCTCCGGATATCGCCTCCTTGAATCCAAGCCCGTACTCCCAAACCATCAGCATCATGCACTTCATGTTCGGAGGAAACTCACTACCTCCATCACTATCTAAAGCACAAAGAACCGACGACGAGAAGATCTTCAGCACCCATGTCTTATGATACTGATTCCACTGTTCCGGAGACTTGTATAGATAGTACTGGATGATGGAATCCGCCTTTACTCTACGTATAACTATATCCCCTACTTGCGGTTCCAGCGTTGCTCCAAGGTTGAGCAAGAACTGTGATCCTGAGTGGAGGCTAAACATGAGAGGAGACATAGTTACGAGGCAAAAAAATGATGATACTCTCCGCCTTAGCATGAAATAAGCATTCAGGTCTTCTGAGAAATGCATGTTGTGCTTGCCCCTGATATATGATGCAGTATAGCGTCAATTTCACGTCAAGGCGCCGGCGGCATCTCCTTGATATTCACAGTACTCTGTCCATGTTTATGACCCTATTTTGCATTCCTTAATGATACACCGCCACCCAGTCTCGTGTCCGGCGAACAGATAGTCCCTGATCCTCTGCATTAATCGATATAGTGTTAAGAAGACATGTATGGCGCCGGCGCCATCACGTCAAAACTTACTTTCACACGATAATGTCAGTTGTTGATACCCCAGCACGAAAATGCACGTAGCTCACATAGCCTTTAACAGGTACAAATCCGGCAGATGGAAGCGGATCAGATATCTGGCTACCTGTACATCAGCTAGGAGGCTCGAGAAGAGTGCGTGCATTAAGAATCGCCCCTATGAACAAAGTATGAATGGCCCAGCAACGAATTAAAACTAACCGGTATGTGGAACAACCAAGGGAAATTGGAACTAAGCCAATCATACTCTATGTTTACCCTATTTTTATTTAGGATTGTAAGTGAATAGTTCATCGAAGACCTATGAGCTTTATTAGCACAATCTTGCCTGATGCCTTAAAGAAATTCAGGGAGACTCACAAAACTTCGAATAAACTCTGTTCGGCCCCGACCACTCTTGAATTGCATACTTGAAGTCCTCTTATTGGAACTCTCGGGGTTCCAGTTTCATATTAAGATTCTGTAATGTACCCAATTCTTTACATTACATTTTTTTAATTTAAGTTTCTAGTCATATACATCCCTCTGAAATTTACAGATTGCTGGGTCCCAGTCCTTATCTTATTCAGCACAAAATCCAGACCTCCCACCCTTTATAGAACTTATACAACCTTGCTCCGGAATTTTACTCTACGCTTCTCTTTTCTTCCTTTCATGCTTATTAGTTTTCTTAACTTTCCTTTCCTTTTTTTTGTAAATAATATAAAGTTTATTCCGTTTTTTCATTAAATTGTTTTTCTCTTCATGCTCATTTAATTTTTATTTAAATTCTCTTTCTTTTTTATATTAGAAGGTATAAAACTTATTTGATTTTTTTTTTTGGGACGATGAAACCCCTGAAGCCACCTCCTTCGTTTGAATCACAAAATCTCCATTCTCACAGGTTTCCTCTAGAATTTAAGTTTGGTATTTCTCCAAAATTCAAAATGAACTACATTAATTATATCCATGCCGTCACATACACATCACATGCACATCACATACACATCACATTCAGATCACATACACATCACGTACACATCGCATATACATCCCATACACATCACCCATACATCCCATACACATCACCCATACATCCCATTCACATCACGGATACATCCCATACACATCATCCATACATCCCATGCACATCACCCATACATCCCATGCACATCACCCGTACATCCCATGCACATCACCCATACATCCCGTACACATCACCCATACATCCCATACACATCACCCATACATCCCATACACATCATCCATACAACCCATACACATCACCCATACAGCCATACTAATCAAGGTCGATCACATAAGCCGGTTCGCTCTAAACCAAGTTTATCCCATAATCTTTGCTGGCTCAGAATATAACTTCAATATAATCCTGAACATGTGAGTTAATTATCGTCACTTGGGCAGTGGCTTCGGTGTGTTATACTTCTCGAGAGAAAGCAATGGACGTCGTACCTCGCAAAGGATAATTGCTGGGGCCATTCCCAAACTGACATAAACAAATTCAAATCGGATGAAAAGAATATGTAATAAAAAAAATGTTAAAAAAGAAAAATCTGCAGTTGCTTCGCAGTCTTTTTATACCCCTTTCACATGATCTAATAGTGATCGCCAGTTTACCTTTATCTCTCTTACTTGGCTATACTTTATCTTGATAATAGACTTAGGGACTAAATAAAGAATAATATTGTAATCTTAAAAAATTTTGATGAAATCTAGTAGTCTTCATTACCCTAAACCGTATCCACTCCAAAATAAACTCAACCCATCTACTTCTTCTGAATTTAGTACGTGGAAAGATAAAAAGTCAAAATACTAACACCCGTGGCCTTCAATGATGGCTGTAAAACACATCTAAAGAAGGATATATGCATGCACGGGAATAGGCACGCACGGTCATGGGTGTTTTTGGGTCCTACTTTTTGAAAAAAAAAAAAAAAATCAAAACAACATGCTGCAGTTGTTGAGTGTGAGAAACTTCACCAAAAACATCAAAATTTCCGCAAAGTTACCGCTCACCGCTCTCCGCTCACCGCTCACCGCTCGCAGAATAGCATGCCCCCCATATGGCTCCAGTAAAAGGAGGTCTTTGGGAAATTCACCACTATTCGTAGCGGCCACTTCTAGTGTTGACATGTCCTTAGAGGGGATATCATTTTCTCTGGCGTTCCTGATTGCTTCACAGAGCTCTCTTATACCCGAGTACTCGACACCGAGTTGGACAGGTGTATACGAGAGTGGCGAATCGGAACCACGTAAACCCTCACTGACCTGGCCCGAATTTACATCGCTAAGTGTATCCACCTCAGTCACTAACAATGGCTCAATACACTCACCCTCTCTCCCTGATTCCTCACCGAATCCTATGTCACTCAGAGCATCCGACCAGTCTCCAAAATTCCAGATACTAACCACATTCCCGTAACTGTCAACACGTGAGAATCCGTACCTCACCGATGTGTTTGGACTCCAATTGTCCATCTCAGCACCAGACCCTCTCCAGCGTCTTGGAATGCTAGTGCTCGAAGTGACTGCGTCACCTCCCGCCCACAAAAATCTCTTGCACCATCGCTATCCAACCTCTCACGTTCCCGAAGAAAAAGAGTGCCCTTGTTCCCCTCTTTGCCGCACCTAAAAGAACGTGACAATAAAGTGAAATTCCCCATGGAACAGATTGGTCCATGCAGAGAGACGTGCGGATATGCCTAGACGTGTGTCTACTTGCGTAGTAGCGCAGCGCCACCATCTTCCAAGTAGCAGACAATCTAACGTAGGAGTTTCCTACCGGACACAGTTTCAGTAGTGAACTGACTTTATGTCGATCTAACCGCATCGACTAACTTTACAGGACCCTATTTACGATTCATCGCTAGGATTGCCCTGAATCTAGATCGCCGTCATTCTCCAACCCTAATGGATCAGGAAGATATCTTGGAATCGCTTACCTCCTCCGATATCGATGGCTGGACTTGCTTCAGCGCAGCATCGTCGACCTCTGCCACATCGTATGTTGGTAGCCTCAGCCCGGGACACTCCTCCTCAGAACTTCGCCTCCGTCGAAAGCGCCGTCCCACGCCGCAACCCCCCGTGTGAGAGGTATGCTTTTCCTGCTCGGATGTCATAACGTCCGATGGTTGAAGGGCGGCTCCTTGATGGGCCAAGCCAAGAAGAGGTGAGCACATTCCCTTTGTTGGTGCCATGTCCTGTTGCTAGGTATCAGTTATTTTTTATATCGCACTTCCAATTCCTACGTCATGCATTGTTCAACAGTTCTGTCTCTAGATTGCCGTAGCACTAAATGTAGAGAGTATAGTGACTTTGCATCCTCGAATCGTAGTTTCACAAATGTACAACAAATTCCCTTCCGAACTCATGGTATTCCAGATAAATCCCACGTTTACAACAAATTTGAAAACTCACTTGCGTCTGTGGTTTTGAATCATCTTAAATCTCAGCGCGTCGCTCCATCTGTCAAGAACCGTCGTGCAGCCAATATGGCGTCTAATTTCAACCGTTCTACTGGCCACAGCCCCGGTCAACTTCCACTGTATTCATCGCCGGTTGGACAGTTCCATGCCTCGGGATCCTGGAGTGAAGACCCGAGGGCATCCTCGTCCAACCTCTCACGCGACGGCTCACTGCTCCAGAGAGTAACGCCGACTATATCGGCCTCAAGCAGCAGGACTCCTTCAATCAGAGTACATGATGGAGGAGGTCACGAATGGCGTCAACCTAGCGATCTTCCAGTAGAGGAACATTGGCAGGACAAGAACAAGAAGCGTACCGCAAATCGGGACTTCCAGCGACCATACGTAAAGGAGATGGCCGCTGCGCATGCCGAGAACCGAGATCCGTTAATCCAAATACCAGTCTGCCAATCAAGTACAGTGTTTGGCCTTAAAAGTCCCTCGCATAGGGCCGCAAGGTTGTTTGCCCGTCAAACCCTTAACTTCAAGGTTAGAAGCTATAAAGGCAAAAGTGAATACTGGATGTCCCAGGTTCAAAACATTGCAGAAAAGCTTGAACAACAGTTCACATATTCTAGACCCCTAGACATCAATTACCTAGCAAAGTTTCTGAAAAATACACTAAAGAATGATAGGAAGTGTTGGAAAAAGTACTTCTTTAAGCACCCTGGATTGAGACATCCACGGTGTTCAGAGGAGGCATTCAGTGAATGGCGCAAATACTGGTTGAGTGCAGAGGAAAAAGATGAATCTATTCAAATGACGGAGATGAGGAAAGGGAAGAAGAAGTCACAACGTAGGGAAGAAACATCTGGAGAACATGCGTGCTATCCCGAGTCTCAATATCAGGTAGGTACTCTATCGAACTCACCTGATTCACTCCTTGCTTCTCGCATTTGGTATTCTGATTTCAGATGATAACGACCTCACCCTCAGTAATATCCAGCGTTGACTTGTCATAGGTATTCCCCGCTAATGCTCCCATGGAGCACCCCGTGCGCATGCATGGCACTGCCACTTTTCATAGCGATTCCACCACTTTGTATAGTAGTGAATTCTAGCAGAGTACTCCGGCTGCGGGTTACCATCACGTAACCACATGCGCGTCCATAGGAGGATCGACCGGTGGAGCACGTTATGAAGACAGCATCCCACAGTTCCCTCAGGTCTGCATTATTCTTCCACCAAATACTTTTATCAATATATTCCTTCATTATATTCCTAAACAGCCGAAAGTACTAAATTCACTTGACAATTTTTGGATTTTAAACAGAGGCCAGCAACACCATCCTATGTGATATGTGAATCGACTCAAATTCATGCACTTGAGAGTACTGTAGAACGTATGGCCTCAGACTTGTCAACAAGCAAAGACCAGTTGAGGGAGGTGAAGGAGTTACTTCTCCGACTAATCAACCCGATATCGACGCCCACAGCACCCCATGTAAACTGCTCTCCGGTCCACACCGACTCTCATTCTTATCCTGATCCTGTAGAAGAACCTGCAATTCTCCATGGCAAAGAGCCTGCTGCTTCCTCGCATACCAATTCAAGGGCAGAAGAGAGGCATCCCATGATGCCAGCACAAGTGTTACGGACACGGAAATACAGACAAGAGATCTAAACAAGAAGTTCAGAGAAAACAGACAAGAACTAGATTGATCAGATGAGTATACGAACAACACCAAGAGAGGTGAGCTAGAGCTCCAAGAGATGCGTTGTCGAGACTGAAGAACCCTTTAGCCTCGACTCTTATATATACTACTGGATAGGAAGCTTCTCGAGCTACTTCTGCCAACTAGGACGCTTCTCAAACAACTTCTACTAACCAAGAAGCTTCTCAAGCAGCTTCCTAGAATCTATTGGAATATACTAAGAATATTCTAAGAATCTTCTAGAAGTTTCCAATAGAATCTTGAAGGAATCTTTTAAGAATATTCTATAGAATCTTCAAAGAAACTTCTAGAAGAATCTTCTAGAAGTTTCTAATGTATGTCCGTGACATCACCTCCCCTTCTAGCTTCGAGGTCTCCGAGAAGCACTTTTGCTGCCGGTCAATACCATCGTAGAAAAATGAAGATTTGTCGCATCACGTCTGCAATGAACTCCAATTGTTGTTTACGAGGTAGGTGGTTCATTGGTCCTTGAAGCCAACGGTAGTGGCCTACGCCTTCCACTTCTGACCAAGCATGAACTTCCGTGTCTTCATTGTGAAATTGTCCAGCAAACACTCCTTCTGGTAGACCATTGAAAGCAGGCTCCACCTCGAATACAATCACCAGCGATCGGTTGCTTGGTATCTTCCGTCGTCGTCGTGGTACAGGCGGTTCTTCATCTCGGGATCGCCTACGTGAATTCGTTGGTTGAGATGACATGACTGGCATAGTATCTAACTCTTGACTATCCATGACTGTAGACCAAACTATGACTACTCGGATAAACTCTACTCTAGCTTACAGAAAATAATAACATCAACTATGAGTTTTGGTAGCGTTCTCCCCTCCTTTTATACTAATGTCTGGAGAAACTTGAGAAATAAGCTATCATCGAGATGGCTTCGGTTTATCAGGATATTGTTGATGAAATTCCTGTACCTTTTGCGGCGCATTAGCAAGATTTTCGGCTGGCTCCCACATTCGCTCATTAATATCATAGCCGTACCAATGAACAAGATACTCCAACTTGCCCCACCTTCGTCGTGAATCTAGCACCTTTTCGACCTCGTATTCCTCGTGGTTCTCAATTTCAATGCTAGGTGGCGGATTTTGCACTCTTCCAGGAAAAGACGATTCTCGATAAGGCTCCAATAAAGAAACATGAAAGACTGGATGTACCTTCATAGCGGCTGGTAATTCCAGACGGTAAGCCACGGGATTGATTTGCTTTTGGACAACAAATGGTCCTAATCTGCGGTAGTCCAATTTATCACACGATCGTTTAGTCTGAATATTCCGTCGAAGAAGCCATACTTTAGCTCCAATCTTGAAAATAGGTGCCTTATTCCGAAATTTATCTGCGGCCGCTTTGTAAGATTCTTGAGCAGATTGTAATTGAAATCTCAATGTAGCTTGAAGTTCTGATAGCTGCTTCGCAAAGCCTTCTGCTGCCGGGTTGTTATTGGCCACTGGATTTAACAAATCGAGTTTTGGATGGTATCCATAATTGGAAAAAAACGGTGTTTGTTGAGTCGACGCATGAAGGGTGTTGTTGTAGGCAAACTCGGCAAACGGTAGGTACTCGATCCAATCGTCTTGCTGATAGTTGATGGTGCAACGTAGATACTGCTCTAAGACTTGATTCATCCGTTCTGTCTGACCGTCGGTTTGAGGATGAAAAGCCGAAGAAAGCTTGATATCCACCTTTAATATCTCAAAAAGAGATTTCCAGAACTTGGAAACAAACTGAGTTCCTCGATCCGATATAATATCATCTGGCAAACCATGATAACGATATATATTATCAAGAAAGAATCTTGCTGTGTCTTCACTTGACAATGTCTTCTTGCAGGGAATAAAGTGCGCCATCTTTGTAAGCCGATCCACTACAACAAAGATGCTGTCAAACGAGTTTGAAAGCGGCAGGTCCGTAATGAAGTCCATGGAGACTGAAGACCATGGTCGATGCGGAATAGGTAATGGCTGCAGAAGTCCATAGGGGCGATGCCGAGGATTCTTGGACCTTGAACAAATATCACAAGAGGTCACAAACTCTTTTACATCTTTCCACATTTGGGGCCACCAAAAATCTCGTGAAATAAGCTCTAATGTCTTGTTGTATCCAAAATGACCTGCTGCAGGAAAGTCGTGGCGAGATTGGAGAACTCGAAGTCGTGTTG
This sequence comes from Ceratodon purpureus, assembly GCA_014871385.1. Classification (NCBI taxonomy): domain Eukaryota; kingdom Viridiplantae; phylum Streptophyta; class Bryopsida; order Pseudoditrichales; family Ditrichaceae; genus Ceratodon; species Ceratodon purpureus. The sequence continues at coordinate 9,264,465 of CM026424.1, read as the reverse complement.
GTCCTTTCGGAATATATAGTCGCTCTTCAAAGTACAAAAGATCTCCCTCCATCTTGAACTTGTCATTATCAGCACGCTTCTTGATCTCAAGAGCTACAGAATCTTCAATTGTCGCAGTACGTATCTGGTTGAGGAAGTCTGCATCAATTGGCACGACAGCAGCGCGAATTCTAAAATGCTCCGGTTTCAACAATGTGACGCATTGTTGATCAAACGCTGCTTCTCCAGCCTTAGGCACGAGATATGATCTCCTCGATAATGCATCGGATAGCCCTTGTTGCTTCCCAGGCCGATAGAAAATAACAAAGTCAAATCGTGACAGCGACATATTCCACCGAGCTTGACGTCGATTCAGGACTCGAGCCGACATGAAGTACTCCAAATTCTTGTGATCCGTATATACGGTCACCGGATGCGCAGCGCCTTCGAGAAAGTGTCGCCACTCTTGGAAAGAATCCACTATAGCAAGGAGTTCTTTATCGTAGATTTCGTAGTTGATTTCAGCGGCAGAGAACTTCCGAGAATAAAAAGCAACTGGATGGAGCTTACCGTCTACGTTCATCTGTGAAAGTACAGCTCCCAAAGCAAAATCAGAAGCATCGGTCTCCAAATAGAAGGCCTTTGCAAAGTCAGGGTGTACCAAGATTGGAGCCATAGTAAACGTCGTCTTAAGATCTTGGAATGCCTTTTCTGCTTGAGGTCCCCATTCAAGCTTGTCCTTACAAGTCAACCGAGTGAGTGGAGCAGCTATTCGAGAATAATTCTTGATGAAGATCCGATAGAAGTTAGCAAAGCCAAGAAAACATTGCACGTCTCTAACCGTCTTCGGAACCTCCCAGGATACAATTGCTTCCACCTTCTTCGGGTCCATCTTCAAACCATCTGTAGTTGCAATGAACCCTAGAAACTCCATCTCGGTTTGGTGGAATAGACATTTTTCCAACTTGGCGTAGAGTCCTCGTTCTCGTAGTTTCTCAAGGACCAAACGAACATGCTTCTTGTGCTCTTCTTCGTTCTTCGAAAATATCAGAATGTCATCCAGATAGATGACAACAAAGTCGTCAAGGTACTCCCGAAAGATGTCATTCATCATATGTTGAAAAATAGCCGGAGCATTGGTAAGACCAAAGGGCATGACGTTATACTCAAAATGACCATACCTTGTACGGAAAGCTGTCTTCCACTCGTCTCCTTCCTTGATTCGTACAAGGTTGTAAGCTCCCCTCAGATCAATTTTCGTAAAGATCTTTGCACGCCCAAGCTGCTCCAAAAGACCAAAAATCAAAGGTAACGGATAACGATTTTTCTTAGTTACCTTATTGAGTCCTCGATAGTCCACGCACATCCGCAGAGAGCCATCCTTCTTCTTCACGAACAAGATCGGTGCTCCAGCTGGCGACTTTGAGTGACGAATAAAATTCTTGGCTAGATTTTCGTCAATGTACTTCCGCAATTCTGCCAACTCTGTTTGCGATAAGTTGTAGATTGGTCCAAAAGGTGGTTGCATTCCTTCATGAAGGTCTATAGCACAGTCGTAGGGTCGATGTTCTGGCAGCATGTCAGCATTCTTCTTTTCAAAGACATCTTCGAATCCTTCATACTGCTTCGGAATACCAAAAGTTGGAGTCGCATCTTGATAAGTCGGAGTTGCAAAGATGACAAGAGGTGTATTGTGTTTGGCTTCCTTCATAAAAGCTCTTGCACCTATAAACAAAGGTTTATTTCTAGACATTGTCTTGGCAAATTCTACCTTCAAGGAGTTTGTTGAAAATGTCACTTTCCGCAACTTCCAATCTATTAATGGATTATATCTAGCAAGCCAAGATAGTCCCAAAATGACAGGACATGAAGGGGTCTTGATAACATTAAACACAATGTTGCTCTCATGGTTTTCAAGACGTACCTTCAACGGTTTGGTTTCATGGATAACATTGCCTGAAGACAATGGTCGTCCGTCTATGACTTCTACATGGACAGGCTTTGGTTTTTTCACAAGAGGAATATTGTGAAGCTTGGTAAACTCTTCATCTATAAAGCAAGCGGATGCACCCGAGTCTAATAAAGCATCGGCTTGTAGTTCTTGAATACCAAGATGTAAAGGTAGCATAAAACAATTTGAAGGTTGAGCTGAGAGAAAGGGACCTGGATTAATTTTGGATGTTGAGATGTCCAGCCGCACAGTCCCTATTGTGGCTGGGCGTCCTCGTTTTCTTGTATGTTTGTATTCCTTAGTCTTGTCGTTTGAGGCTTCTGTTTCTTCGAACAAGTTGTTGCTATATGTCCCGCCTCTCCACAATATAAGCACAAATTTTGTTCAAACCGTCGCTTCCTTTCTTCAGCTGTGAGGGGTTTAAAACGTACCGCATCAATTTGCATAGGTTCAGCACCTGTAGAGCGATTTTTTTGACCTTTTGAAAATGCAGCAAATGCTCCATCATTCCTCCAGCCTGATCGTTTTTCTTGTCGTAATTCAAAAAGGCGGTTGTCACAAATAATTGCCTGAGATATAAGTTCTTCTAAAGTATTCACCTTAGGCATAGTGATCAACAAGTTCTTGACATCATCTCTCAGTCCATAACGAAATCGTGTCATGAACGCCTTATCGTTCCAATCAAGATCACAAGTAAGTTGTTGGAATTCTGCCGCATAGATTGCAGCAGAACGTGATCCTTGTCGCAGATTTTGTATCTTTCTTTCAGCCACTCCTTCTCGATCGCTATCTCCAAACGCAGCGGTAAATCTTTCCATAAAAGCCTCTAGGTTGTACAGTATTGGAGAATCCTTTTCCAATAACGGAGCAAACCAAGAGCGAGCATTTCTTGATAAAAGAGTACATATGAACGCAACTTGAGTAAATCCATCTGGATAACGAGAAGGATATAGGCGTAGATAAAGTCGTACTTGTTGCACAAAACCTCGGAAATTGGTTCTTGTTCCATCAAACTTGTCTGGCATACTTGCTTTTGGTTCTTTTGTACTAGTCCTTGAATTGTCGATCAGGGTCGTAGGTGATACATGTCTTGTTTCTCTTAATCGAACAAGCTCTTGTTGTAGGCTGTGAATTTCACGTCTAGCTTCTTCAGTCACTGGATCAATTTGAGAATCTTTACTTGGATTGCGAAGAAATGCAATCTCCTCCCGCACACTATTCATAAGAGCTTGAAGATCTGCAAGAGTTGCCACTCTATTCTCTATTTGTGGCGATGCACTATCCATGGCCTGATTTACTTCCATATTAAGGAAATGGATGGATAGAATTGTTGAGAGAAGAAGAAACTACTAAATCCTTGGAGAAAAGAGAATAGAAAATACTAAATGATCTCACTAAATACTAAAGAACGAAGAAATTAATACCAGGCCAAGGGAGGGTAATCCGCAACCCTTGGAACGCTTAAGTATCTTGTAGAAAAAGGGATAGTCCACTCTCTGCCTTGAAGAACTAAGCTCCGATATTGTAATTGAAAAAAAATATCAGTTTAGAGGAGGGTAATCCGCAACCCCTAAAACGCTAGAATACCTTCAAGAAGAGGGGTAATCCACTCTCAAGCAAGAAGGATCCAACTCTGATATTTGAGATGAAGTTAGTCTCGACAAACTGTTACGGACACGAAAATACAGACAAGAGATCTAAACAAGAAGTTCAGAGAAAACAGACAAGAACTAGATTGATCAGATGAGTATACGAACAACACCAAGAGAGGTGAGCTAGAGCTCCAAGAGATGCGTTGTCGAGACTGAAGAACCCTTTAGCCTCGACTCTTATATATACTACTGGATAGGAAGCTTCTCGAGCTACTTCTGCCAACTAGGACGCTTCTCAAACAACTTCTACTAACCAAGAAGCTTCTCAAGCAGCTTCCTAGAATCTATTGGAATATACTAAGAATATTCTAAGAATCTTCTAGAAGTTTCCAATAGAATCTTGAAGGAATCTTTTAAGAATATTCTATAGAATCTTCAAAGAAACTTCTAGAAGAATCTTCTAGAAGTTTCTAATGTATGTCCGTGACAACAAGAGACAGAGGTTGTTTGCTGTCCCTCCACTTGCACTACACTGAATCATAGACCTCTTATGCCGAGCGTCACCAAGGTTCTTTCACCTTCATGCGCCTCAGGGGATACGGTACCAGTAACACCAAACACCATGTTGCACAATTTTACTAACAACATGCCAATTGGCGCAGCTGTTTCAACTGATATGTCTGTTTCAGCGGGGACAACTTCTGTTGATCTATCCCCGCATCCCATCGACAGAGGCACCAGTCGCTATGAAGAAAGATGCCATGTCCAACCGCTTGCGGCCCTCACAAGGAACGTTCATGTAGGTGCACAGGACGGCGTTACAACCAGGGGCATGGCCACAACGTCTGAACCACCGAACGATGGCAGAGGACTTCGGCTGAAGTTGCCCCTAACGCTTCAACCACGTGACTCAAGTGACCCGGTTGCAGCACACTCATTGTGCTTTATCCTCCACCCCGACTATGGGAACACTGTAGTAGCGGAAGGTAGAACGGACGGCTCCTGGAAGTCACCTTCGGGGCGATTCGGCTCCCTATGCCATGAAGGCGAACAAATGGTACAAATTCACAAAATTCTCATACCGGATTTGCCTCTAATTTTTATTGAGGATCGTCAGCCATTTAGCATCTTAGATAACGCTGTTGTGAAAGCATCCGGCTCAAGTGTTTATGTAAAGTGTCTCACGAGGTTGCTGTGGAAAAAAAATAAACCAATAGGAGCATCGAAGGCCACTTAGCTTAGTTCAAAAACGAATACAGTTCATTGCATGCCAAATGAAAGCGTGAATATGTATTACAGTAGAGCAAATAATAAGGGAGGGGCTTTGAGTCGAAGTGTGCTACCTGATTGAGTTGCGGTAATAGAAAGAAAGTCACCCTCAAATGTAATCCAAACAAAACTATTCCGAAATCCAATGATCCAATCGGTCGCTCTGTTTGATCTTTGGTCTTCAATTACCACCAATCCCCAAATCAAGGTTTGCATGGCATTCCCCATTGCGTACCCCGGATGCCCGAACAATTTGAAGTGTATCGACGGGACAAAACCTGGCACAATCAGGATTCGACCTTTCACACTTTTGTCAGTCATCAATGTATATGCAGACATACGGATATAGAAAACAACGATAAATTTAGACCCAGCTCTTGCTAATTGCGTAACCCTAAAGAGTCACCAGCTACCCCTGAATCCAAAGAAAATCGAAATGTAAAACCTAAAAACGCACCCTAACCCTATCTCCTATCGATTAAACAATCAAAAATTAGTACTATTAGGTTAAACAATCGAAAATTGGTACTATTATATATCTTGAACTAATATTCAGTTTTACACTGTTTTGTATTAAACTATCAAGTTGCGGCAAGGCCCTATGTATATATCAAAATCTTGTTGCTGCATGAAGTTTAATATTAACCCCTAAAGGTCCAGAGTGTTTTGGGACCTCCAAAACCCGAAATTGCATATTTTGACCACCTTATGGAAATTGATGTATGTTTCCAATAAAATTTTCTTTTCTAGTATTTCCAACCGTAAGATCTTTAACCTAACTACTTGCACTAACACGATGCCAAATTTCAACTGTTGGATCTTTACCATTTGTGAGTCTATAACATCCAAAGTTTACTGTTTTTTTTTTGGCTTTCCTTGACAGGCATAGTCTAAATGGTGCCAAAGGAGACTTGATGATTGTTACCCCAAACATTTTGCTCATATTTTTTTCCATGTAGATAACTAAGTTGGTACAAAATCGTCAATATGGTAAAACTCAAATAACATTAAATGTTTTTGGTTTGAAAAAAAGTGAACAGTGAAAAGTTTCATCTATGAGTTTGTAAGTTTCGGAAAAAAAAAATTGAAATTTCCTAAATCTCAAATTTTGACAATTTTTTGAAAGGAAAAAAATGTAAAATTACAGTAAACTTTGAAGCTTGTTCATATAATTTTTAGAGGCTGCCCTTGTAAAATTGGTAAACTTTTTGGCTTGGATCACTTTGGATTTTGAGTAATGATTTGATTATGAACATATTTTTTTTTTAAATTGAAAGAAAACCTAATTTTAAGCTGCCCTTTTTCGACTTGAAACCTAAAAATTCTAGATGAAGGTTCTAAAATTGGAATTTGACTTTGAAAAGTTTACCACGTACACCTTGCGGGAAAGGAAGCATCCAATATAAATCTTAGGCAAAAATATTACTTTTAACCTCTTCAACTAGGCTGCCCTATATAGAAAAAACCCAAATTGGGTTTCCTGGACCTTTAGGGGTTAAGGTGGGTTGACGGAAATGGGTGGTTAAGGTTGAACAATTTAAAATAGGATTCAAGAGTGGGGGTTGTAAAGATAAAAGTTAATGTCCAGTACTTTGATTTGAACGTTATCATAATCACATGAAATGAAGTTGTTAATTTTAAACAAAATATTAATAGATATTTCTAATGATGAACAGAGGTTTTGCTACAGCTTCCCTTAAATCTTAATAATTAATTCAAATCTAATCCAATTATGATTCTAATTACATTATGTGGTAAAACAAACAAAACACTTTATTCATGCTAGTCTCTTTTGGTGGCTAAAGTTTCTCTTCCAACTGCATTTGTCTTCAAACCCTAATATCATTAAACTAAAAAACTGTAAGACGCTTTCTACAAGACTTATCAATGCTAACTTTGGTAGCAGGGTTGTCATAACGGACGGACATGGGCAAAATTTCCGGACACGGTCGGACGAACGGACGGACATGGGCAAAATTTCCGGACACGGACGGACGGACGGACGGACGGACGGACCAATCGGTCCGGGGTGAAAATCGGACATTGAGGGGAGAAGGAAAATTACTAGGTTAGTTTTTTTTTTTACTACTTACCTATAGGGGAATCATATTGATGACATGGACAACCAACGCTGAGGAGGAATTCCACATACGCAAAAGGGGCGCCACGGGGTTTAGGGGGGGGCGCGAGCAGGTTTAGAGGGGGCGCGAGCGGGTGAGGGAGGCGCGAGCGGGTTCAGAGGTGCGGCCCACTTTGTAGATATAGCAAATTTTTGACAATGCAAAAAAAACTAACATTTCCATCAGAATAATATATTGGGACTAAGCGCAATGACAACTGTGTAAATTCAGCATAGGAAAAATGAGATACTCGTAATTCATGGACTTTGCATTGTTGTCTACATTTATGAAAGTAAAAGTATTTCATTACCATTTCAAACCAAAACATTACAAAAATTGCAGTATACGAAAGCTAGTCGCTTAGTACTAAGTTGTAACTAGTAGTAGTACTCTACATCTACTACGCCGTGCCATTTGGTCCCGCTCCATTGTCCAACGTCAAGGTGCGCCTCGCTCTCGTCTTTGTCCGCCGGAATGGGCCATCACTTTCACTAAGAGCACGCAAAATTTGCGAGTTTCTCAATTGTGCCAATGTACGCAATGTCTGTGGAGAGTGTTCCTCTAGAAGAAAGTCAACAGCTTCATTTCTAAAAAGATACTTCCACTCCGAAAGAGACATTTGGACTGCCTCTCGAGCGGTCAGAGTGGCGTGACCTTCATTGTCTGTAATCAAGTTCCCATCCTTGTTCCATATGAGGCCTTTTGGGTGCGTACCAAGTTGGAATTTGTTATGCTTCGCATCCCAATATCCATCCAAAGTCTGATAGAAATTTTTTTGTTTCCCTTGGTCCTCCTTTGCAGATCCAATTAACTTCTTGCACACCCTCACAATCGCCTTGTGATCATCCTCCCACCGCAACTCTTCACTTACATTGCTCTTGAAGACCGAGTGAGTATTGGCCCGCCAACTCCAAATCAAATCTTCACCCCACATATTGCGATAACATTCACCCGGGGTGTTTACGGGATTTCTCTCATGGCTTGGTGGCATGTATGGAGTGAGTCCAAAAACCTCGTACAAGCGTTCATGGAACGGGGATTTGCGCACCGGACAAAATCTCCTAACCCGAAATATGTTAATTAAACACATCGGGCATTCTGGTGTGGCAGCGGCGAGCAGTGAGCAGTGAGCGGTGAGCAGCCAAAAATCTCGCCGGGGGTCAAAAGTGAGCAGACAAAAAACGCACCGGGGACCCTATGACCGTGGAAAAAATTACCGCCGGGGTTCCTATAAACCCATGAGCGAATGAAGTGGATGAATGAAATTCAGACACCAAGATTCTAGAATCCGCGAAATTTATATATTGAAAAAAAATTGTAAATATTAAAAATGATCCTTAGAATCACCGGGGGGGGGGGGGCTGTCATTGTTCTCGGAATTGGAAGATTTGGCTACTCATTATCTTCTACCCAGTCAAAATCCTCCTCTAAGAAAACCGACGGTCCAGGAGCTCCATTGCCAAAATCAACAACGTTGACTGCAGACGTCCATGTTGATCTAAGTCTTGGAATGTAGTAATGAAACAGGTCGGGCTCTAGACATGATATTCCAGAAGCACTCTCAACACGCCTGAGTGTGCGAACGTCGTCCTCGGTCTAGTCTATCTGGCCTCGATTTGATCGGATCACTTAACGAAGCTGTTGGACGTCGGAGAACATGTCCACCTCCTTACCAGGCCGTCGGTCATTGTACTTGTTGGTTACTCTCGAAACAAACTCCCTCAGCTCCCAAGTTATGCCATGGTAACCCGTCCTGCATGCATTGGAAGAAGAAGGGTAAGTGAGGTACAGAATCTTGAAGAAAATTGCAAACACCTAACTTAAACCGAAGGGAATTAAGTAAATTCAAAGATATTCAAATCAACAGAAGAGGCAATGAATCGAACCCGGAGCATTTCTGAAGTTGGAGGCATCGAAGACTTGATCTCCTCTCGTAACGAGGTATGGCTAGTGGACGAGGATTGAACGGGCTGGTTAGAGTGGGGAGACTGATCCATGACCACGGTGCTCGCAAGAGAATGAGAGAGTAGATAGAGTGAAGCTTTGGTGTGCAATGTAGGTCAGAAAATAATCAAGGGGGGTGTGAGAGACAAGGAGCAATGCGTTTGTAAGAGGTTGCTCTTAGCAACTAATAAGAGGCTCAGCCGTTGGTGGAGGAAACCATTCATAAATATTAGCTCATAATTGGAGGTTAATTAAAACGTTTTTGGCGGCCATGGCACATTGCAATAAACTCACACGTACGGATATACTGAATGCCATACCCTTCAACATCTTAGTCTCCCAAAACATGATGTCGGATCCGACAGTCAAAAACTGGACTACAATGTTTTTGAGGTACCACGCATTAATGTGCGAGTTTAGGGTTAACCTGTTTGGATTCGGAGGATGTGATCTCAAGTATGTCTCTCTTGTGTTATCACTTTTGTTTGTGCTTCGTTTTGGACTTCGCAGTGATCACCGACTTGTTCAGCCATAGTTGGGTCATGCCCGAGTCAGCGATGGCTGAGCTCTTTCCAGACCTCATGCCCGAGTTGCATCGAGAATACATTGAGAACTCGGACTGGTGCTATGACTACATGACGCTGCTTGAGAACCTGCGGCAAAGAGGTGATCGTTGGGTGCTGCTGATTGATTCCATGCCAGCATGGTCGGCGTATGTGGTGGCTTTCAAAGAGTCGCGAGATGCAAGGAAGCGGAAAGACGAGTGGGGTACAGGTATGGTTCATGCATACTGGACTGAGGCCCTCACCTTGTTTATGACAGACCAGGTTATCCCATTTGAGATTGACGAGAAACTTGTAGAAATGGAGCTTCGGGATCTTTCATTGCAGCAGAAGGTACTTTTGCGTGACCACCTGCGAAATAGTTACACCATGGAGGTGATGGGCCCTCCTCCGGGCTATAGCATTGGCCAGTCCTCCATCTCTGGACCAGGGTCTTCATCCAACGAGAGGAAAGTGTTTCCTAAGTATTGGGCACCACGAGCACTGCGTTGCGGTCTTCTCTCGTGGCCTTTGCGAAGGAAGGTGCATCTCAACGCGGTGCTTGGAAAGCGATAATGAAAACAAGGTTCGTGTAATCCTTTCATTCAATGTTTTTGCCGTAGCAACTCTCAGGCTCTACGGTAGATATTGTCATGGTCAACGTGGTTGCTAATTAAAAATGTCTACTTAATGTTGCAGTTGAGGGAGTAGTTTCAATTATCACTTAGTTTGTTATATGCCAAGAATTTTATATGAATTGCGTATTCAGTGGTGGGCAAATGGATTGTTGCATTTTAGGAATTTATGCCAAAGTCGAGTTGATTACATCAAGGTGACATCCCTCATCAACTTAAAGTTTGAAATTGGCATTTTTTAATGTAACATTCTATTAAATTTAGGCTGGTAGAAATAGAATGGGGAAATCGGATTAATGCTTAAATTCTACTAATGCCGCCAGGCGCTCCTAAGTAGAGTATACTAATATGTATAAAGCTCTCATGTTGATTGAGGATATGATTTACGATTAGTTAAAGGCTGGAACTATACTTCAACAGTGGATAGCCTTCAGAAGGCATGTATGTCCTGAACTGCATTGGTAGTAAAGAATTGCACTTGTGAACTGTGATTCATGAAAATGGCCCAGTGTTTCTCATCATTCAGAAGGGATGCATCCAAACATCAACTTTCATATACTGTAGACTAGATGAATGTGAATCACACAACTTTCAGAGTTTTGGTAGCAATCTGAAGATGACTTCCTACTTTAAAGTGGGGGTTACAAAGGGTGAGCTAAATTGGGGGTCAGCAAATTAGATAATGAGCTCTAACCGTGTGTCGGATCCGATAGAGTAAAATTGCCTCATCATGATTTCTCCGATGTTGAGTTATAGTTGCCTCACAGCGATACCAATGTCCTTAGGATATTCATGAAGGTATTAATTCCTTCGCAATGATTGTAATCGTAATTTCCCTTTGCTGAGTTCTAGCATTTTCTAAGAGACATTTTCTATTTTTCTATCATTGAATTCTATATAACTCTTTTGATATTCTACTGTCAGTTCACTGTAATAGCACATGACTGGTTACCTGACTTTTAATTGATACATGCATGAAACTCACATAGATATTGCACAAAATTGAGACACATTATGCATGACCATTATCTTCTTTACAAAGTTATAAAGCATAAGAGTAGCAAAGATCCGTCTCTAATAACATAGACTAAGTAATGTTACTTCTCTAGTAGGTCAGAGTATATATGTGCAACTACAAAATCACAACTGAAGAGATTGACTACTCATCGTTATCGCTGTCAGAGTCACTCAAGAGGATGAGAGAGAGCCCAGGGCCGTGAATTGCGCTAGTGCCATTCTTCACACTCTCAACGCTAATTGCGGAGCTACTATCCTCGGATTCGTCTCCATCTTCACTCGGGCAGCAAATAGTCCCTCCGCAATCCGCAGCGTGTTTCTCCATCCACCTCTAAACCCAAGGGGAAAATTCATCATCGAAGCTGTCCACTTCGAAGTAAAGTGACCTCCCATGTCCATGTACGCACATTACCTTTAGCGTATCTCCGTTGTCATTGATTCGGGCTGGGCTTAAGTACTCCATTTGAATCATGTGCCTTCTTAGGTTCGGGGTGGACATTATCGATAGGAGTGGCAAGGCAGGAGCAAGCACCCCCTACCAAGCAGGACTTGCAAGGCATTGAAGAGGCCGTAGGAGAACTTGCCATCTACGCAAAAAAAAATAACTTGTAGTTAGCGTTGATTTAGAGTAGATTATAATCTTGATTCCTATATTACACTTATTGCAGGTCAAACAGTCTAAATAATTGGAAAAGGAAAAGAACCTATCTTGTGATTTATAAAGAAGCTGTGTTCTGATGAGGTAAAAATGGTACAAGTTGTACCTTATAGAATGAAGCAGCTCTCGGTAAACAAATGTGTTAAAGGATGAAGCAGCTCTCGGTAAACAAATATGTGGGTCCTACAATGAACACCTGAATAGAAGAGTTGGTAATTCAACTTTTAGCCGAGATTATTATAGCAAGCCGACAATGCATTTGGACATAAAACGAGCTCAGTTACTAGCCATAGCTTCACAACAGTTGGTTTGCATAGGGCAAAAACTAACTCCTTCAGCCCAGATCTAACTTAGCGAAAGAAAAGCTTAACCTTCTCGACAATAAGCATAAGAGGCAACAAAATGGAAAACAACAATCCATCATACAACAAGCAAAGCAAACAATAAGCTCAAGGAGCAATGTATTAATAACCATTAAACCCCACAAACGACTAAGAGTGCTGGTGAACTTGTCTAATGTACGTACCACACAATGAGCATAACACACCGGAAGCATAACAAATAGAACAGTAGCATAAGAGAAGCAAAGAAATTAGCAATATTCAAGAGGAGCTTACAAAGAAACAGTAGACGAGCAGAGGGCCACGAAGAGAATATTTAGAAAGTATGTGACTTATATAGAAGACGGAGGCGGTGCATGGCGGGAGGCGGCGCAATATCAAAGGAGGCGGCACGAAATCAAAGGTGGCGGCGCGAAATTAGGCTTTGTACCCTAATTGAGCCGCGGATAAACAAGCTTGGAGGTCTACACCGGCCATTGAAACTGCGGACTCAGGGCGTGTAAATCTAGAAATGGCGTCTAGGTCAAGACCGCAAACGCATGCGCGGAACCAAGCTCTTTGGATCGGCACTTCGCGGTTTCTTGAACTGGGCGTTGATCCAAGCGCGTGACAGTGGTCGGAGGTTTGGGGCCGATGCTCAAACCATCTGTCCGATCCGACAGATGGATTTTGGCGTCTTCATTTTTCGCCGGGGTTGACGGTTGTCCGCCGTGGTTGGTGTCCAAGAATGGTGGTTGATACCTGGGTAGAGATAGCAAGTGGGTTGCATGGTACCGGGCTGTGTAGATACCAAGGGGTTGGAGGTATCTATCGTCTAAAAAATAGAATAGAAATTAGAGATATATTATAAACTGTACTTTAATACATCACTAATGTAAAATCTTCTGGACCGTAACCGTCTACTTTTCTTGTACGGGGAATGAACATAATTTAGTGGTCAATATTGTTTCATCAAGAATTAATCGAGTGTTTAGACAATGTTTGAAAGAGAGTGTATCACGTTTAGCACATTACAGCAAATAACCATTGGAAACGATATGTACTATTAGTATAACAGAAACGCAACACAATGGTTCATAATTCAATGAGATGGAGATGTCATGTTTTATGGTGTTAATAAGAAGATGTAAGATGTTTAGTACTTGCGGGCAAGAGATAAAATGATAATACTTAAAATAACAAACTTAACATAAGGTTAATTGAACAAGAAATCTACACTAAGGAATGTTCAAATCGCAAGAACTAAAGTGGGTTACATGAAGAAATCAGAAACTGGGCCGGGCTCCCCTCATCGCAGTTCCTTCTCAAACCCGGCTGTCGGATTCTTGCGCTCATTTCGATCCCCTCTCCCGATGCGGTACCTTGCCACAAGTCCATCCCCGAAATCAGCTGTCGGATCCGACACTACGATCTTGTCCCAAGCAAAACCCTGGGCGGCCCTCTAGGTGAACCTCTGTGGTGTCTTTAACGTGCCTAAACCATCAGAAAAATTTGAAAGGTGGTTTTTGAGCTTCGCGAAAATCGCCGGGGTCAGAGAGGAGCTGCTTGGATTGTGCTTAGTCTACAACACATCGCAAGTGGTGATAGGGCAGTTAAAAACGGGGTCTTGCAAAATATGCATAAGTATTGAAGCCAATATATTTATAGAAAAGTAATTGTTGAATCAATGAATTATGTCATGCCAGTATCCAAATAAAGAGTCATACTATATTCTGTACAGGGTAATAGATTTGAATATAAGTTTAGACCATGAAAAATAAAATGAATTTGTCAAATGAATGTGGATAGACAGTAAGTAATAAATGAAGGATAAAAAGAAATCATAAATTAAGAAATAATACAGAAACAATCAATCAATATTTGAGAAAAATGATTGCAATGAAAAAAGTGATTGACAGTGAGGTATTAGGGTTGAGCTGCACATTTAATATGACTATTCTTACCTTCTAAGATTAATTACAAAAATTCAATTCTACAAACTCTTACTAATAGGATTTCAGTACAATATTTAAATAAGAGGAATCAAAATGATGTGAAATTGATAACGTTATTTGTTTACTGATTATTCTAGAAATGCCTCTTCTTCATAAAATTTCAAAGGTCCAAGTGCTCTAGTTTTGGACGCTTTGGTGGTTGATCTTTATCGTCAGGTTCTCTTGTCCGCTTCCGTATTGGAACCCAGTCAAATCGTTTTTCCCAAATTGATCCGGTTTGTCCACATCCAACTCGATCCAGCCAAATCCCTTCATTATCTGCTTTCCATGCGCAATCTATGCACTCGATAGGCATTGAAATGTGGTTTACCAGAGGAGGTTTCCATATTTTAACATCTCTACGATAAGCCATACTCCCTAGGTCTTTAAAACTGCATATCCAAGACGAACTTAGTAAATGTTCATCGGTATGTCGATTTAAGGCTATTCGAAAAAAACGTTCAGATATGTGTACTCGAAGGCGTCGAGGAATTTTCACAGTGTTTCTTGTGCCATCCACAACTCCAAATGTAAGCATTAATTCATCATCCAGATCATTAAAAATAGATATCATGTACTCTGCCAAATGTTCGTGGTGGTCTTCGTCCTCCTTCCAATGTTGAAATAGCTTGTACTGATGTCTTCCGCTAAAAGGATGGAACTGAGAAACATAGAAACCATCTCGTTCAATATCCCATCGACACAAATATGTATCAGGGCTGGGACCTTGTTCACAGATTGGACAATTGTCATCGTTGAAATTTGCATATTCGTGCCGCATTAGACGAGCATTTGGATGCTCCCAGATGCACATGAAATCTATCTCATATTTGATGGCACAGTTCCACTCGCGAATTTCGTATTCAAAATTACAAAACAAGTTATCTTCGTAATCGAGTAGACCGCGGCCAACTTCGACAGATGCATGAGCTTTGATTTGATCAAATACGACGTGTTGCTTTTTTGGCACACCATGATCATAGAGCTTTTCGAAGCAATCTAGCCATACCTTCTTGTATAAATTGTTTGTAATTTCAAATGGCGACAATACATTCTGTGGAGTTTCCTCATCAAATGAATGTACTTGTTGGTAAGTTATCAAAAATAAGTGATACAATAGTGAAAAAACGCGATTAAGTCTATGATCTTCCATGCTATAAAATGTATGTGAAATTTAATTGAATTTTAATTGAAGATTAGGAGCTTTAGAATTAAGAGTACAGAACTTTAATTTTTAAAATATTGACAAAATTTTTGTGCATTGTGCCCATCCTTTCATATCACTGTGGATGCCTTTTCAGTAACAGTTATACCCTTTGAATATACAGAACGGTTTAACATAGCAGTTATTTAATTCAAAGATATCCAGTACTTATCACGCACATTTCCAATAGCCAATTGCTGGCCACGAACACTTGCAGTTAATGCTCATATTTAAAAACTTATAATATTAATGCATGTGACTATACTTATGAAATCTGAGGAATAAAAATGAAACGGAAAATGGACATAATTAATATGTAATGGATAGGGCAAGCAAATGATATTTCTTTTAGCCGGTATATTTACTTAAATAATATTACAAAAATTTACAAAATAAGATGCTTTTAAAAGCATCAGTAGCGGTACAAGAAATGTACACAAGCATAACCTGCAAAGGCAAATAATATACTATGCCGAAATTTCCTGTAGATCTAAGGAAATACATCTAGTCATCCGAGTCACGGTCATTGTTGCTAAGAACGATGAAACGATGAGATAGGACTCCGAACCATCCACCGTCGCTTCGGTATCCTCTCTAGCGTACTCCAGGAAATCAGAGTCTTCGCCTTCTGGAACATACCCGTCATCCTCCGGGCAGTACTCATTTCCGTTGCCGCCTGCAGCAACCGCATCCATCCACTTCTGCACCCACGCGGGGATGCCATCATCGGAACTCTTTACTTCAAAGCAAAGGGAGCGCCCATGACCTTCCACACACATTAGCCGCATCGTCTCCTTGGTCTGGGTTGGAGATGCCCCTTGCAAGGTTTGGTGCTCGATGTCAAGCAGTGGAGTGACTCCTTCTGGAATTCGGGAAGCAGGGACTGGACTGCTCCGGGATGTCGGACAGGTGCATGGTCCGAGCCCAACACATGTCGTGCAAACCATTGGAACTCTTGTAGAAAGATTCGCCATCTACTCACATCGAAATTAAAAGACGTTAATACGATTCATCGCAATGTCAGGCATACCTGCATCGGCCTTTTATCTTGTATGAAAGGGCCTTCCTTGGCAAGCCAAGTCAGAAGTTTATGCTTGTAATAGCTCTTTAATTACGACAGTATGCTGAGAAGCATAACACTTAGCTTGGTGACCTCTTTCTGCGATTGGATGACTCTGAAGAGTCCCAAGCCGCGAGCAACCATGAACTAACGAGCCCAAAAAAACCAATGCTCCCGGGGAAACATAAAACCAACATTTTGTTACCCTCAATCGGATGGCAGAGTTCCGAGGCAATGACATTATTAAATGTGTATGACCCATCATCAGACTGTTTACAGTTTAGTGCGCAAAAGAGCAAACAACCTGCCACACTCCCCAAAGCTGAACCATTTGACGACTCATCTGAACAGTTCGAAACCGCTAGCCACCAAGAACAAACCCGCCTAAAACCAACACTCATGGGGAAACATTACAGTACATCGGATGTGCAAAGTAGACTTCGCTGCTGGCTGCAAGACCAAACATGATAATAGAGCCATACTGCCGAGGAAGAGATGCAGATGCAGTTCACAAGGTATCTTATTTTTACACTTGACCTAAGGCACTTTGATCTGCCGAGCTTTGACTATCAAGGGAAGACTTCAGTTCACAAAGAAGGCAAAGTGCACATTTGCGAAACCAAGACTCATCAAGAAGCTCAGATCCTCCTACTCAGCTCCAGGCACCACAAGTGAACTACTTGCAAATGACCAGTAGAAAATATTGGTGTGGACAACTCTAGGCGATGCAATTTGTTTCCAAAACATGCTCTTTTCCTGGCTATGTCAACGAAACGTGACAATAATTGCTTTCCAAAATTTACACGGCCCATTCAATGCTCTGTTCCGCTATTACGCAGTAACGCATCCTACCAAATTCCAATGCTGCGTCGATCACACCCTCAAGCAGGCAACGGTTGGTTCGTCCGTCATTCACAATATTCAACCCAAGTAACTAACAGCCAGGTATATACATGCACCGCAACATAATATTGGCAAACTGGAAAACTGACAAATACCACTAAAAAAATGCCAGGCTTCGGTGAGCTTTAAACTGTTATGCAGCAAATCTACAAACTCATGGTAATATCGGAGACAGATTGCACCAAATTGCCGTCCACCAATCATGATTGACATATATCTGAAACCATAATCGAAACAAAGCGCAGGTTCTCGAGAGTGACGTCCAAGACTGAAACTCTTAGGCTGGAGCCACGACACTGAGATAAACTCGTTCCGCATGCGTCCCCCTAATTCGGCGCTAGGCTTAATTGGCACTAAATTGGCTCAATTAGCACAAAGCAAAGAAACAAATCGTGACGTCAATAGAATCATATCGACTGCGATCCAAAGACGAACCTTAAGAGAGCAGAGAGATGATAAAGAAACGCACCTTAAGAGATCGAAAAGAAGATGATGAACAATGCATATGAACTTGGTTTATATAGGCCTCTTGTTCGCCAAAAAAGGCGGCTTTGGCGGCTAGGTCAGTGAGAACCATGGAGCGAAGGATATGGCGGCGGCGGCGGCCGCATTTAGGTCAGGGCATGCGCTAGCGGCAGCAACGGCAGCGGCAGCTAGGTCCGCGGCTGTGGAGACCCCGGTGGTGTTGGCAATAGGCCGAACCAACCTCTAAAATCCGACAGATGGCTTTTGCCAACTGCTTGAGCCACCGGGGTCGATTGTTTTGGTGAGTGTGATTGTGAGGGCAACGTTGGGGGTATGGGTGAGGCCGAGGCTGAGGGTGGTGGTCAGGGTTCGAACCGAGGATCAAGGTGAAGGTGAGGGTTTGGGCCGAAGATTATGGTGAGGGTGTGGGTGAGGTGAGGTCAAGACTGAGGGTGATGGTCAAGGTCAGAGCCAAGGATCAAGGTGAAGGTGAGGGTCAGGGCCGAAGATTATGGTGAGGGTGTGGGTGAGGCGAGGGTGAGGTGAGGGTGAGCATGACGGTTAGAGCCGAGGATCAGAGTGAGGGTCTGGAAGAGGATAAGGGCCGAGGGTCGACGGCATTGTCACGGCGCTCCGAGCTCCGTCGTGTAGAACTCATTCGAAGATTTAAGCGCCAGATCGCCAAAGCCTCTTTGTACCTAGCTTCAGTAGATATTTCAACAGAAGGGTCAGTTTTAAATCTTGCCCGAGAAGATGCCTATGATTGTGAGGACGTAATGGTTGACCAAGAGGTCCGAAGACTTGAGTCTATTCTTGTGCAGCACGAGCGCGCCGAGCTTCGAATGGCGATGGCAGATCTTCCGAAGACAGTAGACATCTCCAATGGCGCAGAAGAGTATATGAGTATGATGGAGGAGGTCGTTGAGATTCTAATTTTGCCTGGTTGTGTTCCCCACGAGATATAATTGAGGGTGTTACTGGGCTCAGGTTCATCCTTGATGAGGAAGTATGTAATTGTCGCGAATCAGAGGCCATCCAGAAGGAGTATTTTGACATTAGTCTCGGTGCTTGGGTCGTGTAGTTGTTTTAATGCATTGGGTATTTTCAGCAGTTGTATTAGCACAATGTGTTCAGCACATTGGAGGCGATGTACAAGAAGTCCTATGTTGTTAGACTATGTACATAGAGTTCGGAATGAAGTACAAGAAAATATGCGTACAATGGAATTTCTACTATTTATATGATATCCATTCTCTGAGTTGACAGATTCTTGCATATGAGTTATACGAGTATATTTTGCACTACGGTGCACCCCGTTTATTGAAGTAATTAAATATGTTCTTGCATCGAAGAAAATATGAGTAAAAGACTGATTAAAGCAAACATAAAGCATCTAATACCAAGACTTGAAACACGAAACAAGACTTGAAACATTATAACATGAAACATATATAATAGGCATCAGAGAATGAACGATATAAGTGGTAAAAAGATGAAAGTACATTAAAATGATGAGAGATAAATTCATTTGACGATTAAGCAATTAAGAGAATGAATGTAAGAAAGAATGATAAAGGTGAGTCAGAAAACAAAGATATCCAAAAAGGACTGATAAAAATAGAAGGAGAATGCACAAATGCAGGCATTATAGAATAGAAGAAAAATGCATAATAGAAGGATGGCAAGGGTGAATCGGAAATATAAAGCATCATTGATTGAATGATTAGAAGGTTTGATTAATGAATTCAAAAGATTTGAAATTTATAATTAAATGGATTTTGTTTATGAATGGCAAGCTCTGATAGTAAAAGAAGAAAATATATTAAAATGAAACGGATAAAAGAATGAGAGATTGATCGGATGAGCAGCAAAATATTGTAAGATCAAGTGCAAAAGAAACCATGTACCGAACCGCGCAGGAAAAACCATGTGCCAAACCAAGCACTAGATAGGACAAGCAACGAAGCCGGAGATCAACCCCGGCGGTTCTTTAAGCAAGCCAAAAGCAACTGACGGATCCGACACAGGATTTTTGAGCTCCGAGAAAACCACCGGGGTCGGTGGTAGGTGTGGCCCGGAAATAGGATATCGACTTGCGGTTATGGGCGTTTTCAAATGAACTGCATGCGAGTATACATGACGGACATTTGGTAACCTACCCCCGGATCCAAATTGAATGTATAAGAATTGTGCGCATAGTTTTATTAGAATTTAAATAGAAAAATAAATGAGAAAAAAGTTTACAAAACATTTAATGTTTATATTTTTTCAAATATAAACTGTGATATTAACACGAGCTCGGTTGAATGAATTTTTAAATATTGTTACAATTGATTGAAAATGCAAGAGACAGATAACTTACTATTGAAGATAGTAGAAACAGATTATCAGAAAAATAAAAGATAGTGACCAAAAAATAAATAACAAAACAACATATTAGCATATGAACAAATAAGATTGAGTCAGCTATTTCATTACTAGCATCAATTTGGAAAGAATAAAGACGGTTTAATGAAGAAGTATCTAATCATTGCAATGTGGGATAGAGTTCATTCAAATCAGTAACTATTAAGCATATTTAGTAAATAGGCCGTATTGTTGAAATTAAAAACTGTATAATTGAAAATCCGTAATACATAAGGAATAACTGGAAATCCAAAATGCATTAACATGTAAAACTTCGATCACTCCGGATCAACAAGAATGCTATGAGAAACAACTTTGGCTTCAATATCCACAAAGTTTAGGACTCGACCATCGTATTTTCTACGCGTAAATTTCTTCAATGTGGGAGACTCCACATTAGCTTGAAATTGAGCCCCCAACTCGGCATACTCTGGAAGCCACAGCATATCAGGTGATAGTGCAATCTTCTTGATGCACTCGTTAATTATCCCCCCAGAACGCGGACTTAGCGGTCTGCAACCACAACTGTATCAAAAAACAGATCCATATTGCACAAAACACCATGTCTATTCAGAATGTCTCATTTGGAAGATGTTCATTGACATACTCACTTACTCGTCGTCGCTATCCTGGGTCATCATGGCGATGAATTTATTCACCGGCTTAGGGGTGGCTACCAGGTCTTTTTCGGTCATCGGCTTGATCGGTACATGAGATGTATCCGCCTTTGGTAGAGGCAGTGGCGGCAGGGCCATCTTTTTTAGGACTTCTGTATACAGCTCGTGATCATCCTCAAGCGCGACTATGTTCCGTCCTGACTGCCGGCATGCTTTGATTGACGCACCTGATACAATTGAGTGCCTCTTTGTTAGATTTTGTAGTTACAAATTTCGTAAAAAAGGCCTAGTTCAAAGTTACCATGCATGTGCAAAAACGACGAAACTTACCCGTTCCGGCGCCGATATCAACGACGACGTCACCGGGATCGGTCGTGGCTCTGATTAAACTCTCGATGAACAGCACGTCCTTCTCCCTCGCTCCTCGCCATGGCACCTCCTTGCGCATAGTCTGTTGCTCCAGCGTAACCCAGTTGAGGATGACATCACGATCAACGATGTCGATGCTTTTTTTTTTGTAATCCTCGGGTGTCGGTCTAAAGTCAAAGCTGTTATTCAAGGACAATGTGAGAAGTTGCACCTTAAAGAAGCATGTTGTCATGCCGCTTATTTTTGCGGAGCCAAGAAGCAATCTATTGATGCCTGTCCACGACCTCTCAGACTTCAATTCAACCACTTGATGAAAATCACGAATCTCGTCCTCAATTTCGCCATTGTCATTCGGATGGATAATGATCACACACCCCTGGTCTTGGAGAACGAGTTTAACAAAGCCAAAGACGGCTGCAAGGTAATTGTCGCTCCTACTGTTCCAATCTGGAATCTCGTCCTCATCGGATATACCAGGGACCGGTAGACCCTCCGGAATATCAATGATAATAAGATCTGCCAATCCACCCCCCCGAACACTCTTCCCGTCCTTCATGCGGATACGTTGCGGGGTGACGCTTCGAATCCACTGTACCATATCGTTGAATCCCTTTGGCATAGTTTTCAACCTCATTCTTGGATTTGCCTTTTGCCATTCAGTTATTGATTCATTCAGAATCAACTCATGAACAGGGCATCTTGCTTGAGGTGCGCTGACGTCTGGCTTCTCAGCATGTCCAATCTTTGGAGAGAATGTTCCATTCTCCGCACCATTCGGCTCAACTATCCCTGGGTCCGACTTCTTCCCTCTGCTCTTCTTCTTCACTGGTTCCTGGTGGGACTCCTTTGATGCCGACTTCGCCCCCCTCTTCCGTTTCTTCGTGTTCACGTCCCCGGCACCAGTGGATGTCGAAACGACCTGTGTGTCCTGTTCTGGCTCAGCATCTTGAGCAGGAAGAGCTTCGTCTGAAATATCATGGGTGTCGTCATCTTCATCTCTCCTCTTGGTAAACATCTCCCTTATAGCCTTCTCCTCAGCAGTTACAAAAGACTTTGGGCACTCGATATACCAGCAGCACTCAATCAGATGGTTCAAATTGAACATCTTCCGCTGGTTGGTTGTGAAGATGAACTCCAAATTCGATGTCTCCGTCCAGCAGAACCACGGAGGTGGTATACTCTTTACTACACCAGCGGAGATGAGCTCCCGCTTAAAGTACCGATACAGACATCGCTTCCAAGCCATATCAGTCCCTGGTTGGGAATTGAATGGTTGCGACTTGGAATACACATTAGCTCCAGTGAAGAACGACAAGTATGCCTTCTCTCATAGAAGCACACGCCACTTCTCGATGTACTCGGCCATTGGAGTGCGCTTCGAGTTAATGTCTTCCTCTGCATCGGAACTGGTTGCCAACCAGTTGAGGCACTCTTTCTCTACTTCATCTTCCAACTGAAACATCAAATTAAGAGTGAGATAAAAATAACTAAAAAGGACGCCATAGGCTGTAACCGCGAATCAATGTAACAACCCAAATTTCTAGAGATCATGAAATAAACTTACGTTTGCCCAAAATGCAGCTTTTGTAATCCAGGGGTTAAGCACTTCAATTGAGCAAGGTGATGGTGGAAACTTCAATGTTTTCCTTGAACTCGCCGACCCATTCCACCACCTAAGCCATTTCGCTTTCGTTTTGGCCGTAACCTCAGGTGTTGCAATTGCCTGAAGCTTATCGATGGTCATCTCAACCTTGGTTTGGTGCCGATCATAATGTTTTTTGATCTGAAAATCAACAGCATCCCAAGTAATCAGACTAGTGAGGATTAGAATCCGAGAGACATCATTGCATCGAATACCATATTTCCTCATAACAGAGCATTAACAATCTATGTAAAATCATCATTTTCTACCATAAAAAGTGTGTTATTAAACCGCTAAAGGATCCAACAGCTGATCTGTCATACGAATGCAACACAGTACCATGTCAAGAATACGGTATAGATTTCCTCTATCGGATATGACGGATGATTTCGCAATGCCAAGTTTCCGAGGTACCTTGGGGATATCGACACATAGATATCATCTCTCGGATTTCAGAGAATATTTCTTGTGTCTTATAGTCCACAATACCTAGGTAGGAGAACACAAAATTATTCTCTATCGGATTTCAGAGATGATTTTAGATCTCCAACTTGACAAGGTACCTTGCGGAAATCAACACATCAAAATCGTTTGTCGGATTTTTGAGATTATTTCATGTGTCTAACTTTCCAAGGTAGCTAGGTAGATTGGCACAAAAAAACCATCTGTCAATATTTTTAGATTGTTTTTGATATCTAATTTTCCGACGTACCTTGATGAAATTGCCACATAGAAATCAACTGTCTAATTTGAGGGATTATTTCTTCTGTCTTACATTCCAAAGTACCAAGGTAATTTGACACAATCAAAACCATCTGTCGGATTTTAGAGCTAATCTAAATTCTCCAACTTGACAGAGTACCCTACGGAAATCGACACATTAAAATCATCTGACGCATTTTAGAGATTATTTCTTCGGACAAACATTCTAGAGTACCTAGGTAAATGGACACAATATAATCATCTGTCGGATTTCTAAACTGGTTTGCTATCACCAACTTGACAAGGTACCTTGAGATAATTGACACACGAAAATCATTTGTCGGATTTCAGAGATAATTTCTTGTGACTAGTTTCCCAGAGTACCTAGGTAAATGGACACAGAAAAACATCTGTCGGATTCTAGAGATGATTTCTAGACTCAAACATTCCAGGGTACTTAGGTATTTTACGCATTCTGAGGCACATTTTTCTTTAAATTATCCAAAAAACACATCAAAGAGCAAATTCTTGATTCAAATCATCAAAATGTATGTAAAATCTCTGTGGTACCTTGCTACCTTGAGTGTTATAAATCGATTTGTCGGATTTTTCAGAAAATTTCTGCGAGCTCAAGGGGCACATCCCCTCGGAAATTGAACGTCCAGAATTTCTCATAAAAATCCAACAGATCATTTCCGCAAGTTCAATCGGCACATCCCCTCGGAAAATGAACGTCAGAAATTTCCCAAAAAAATCCGACAGATCATTTCTGCGAGCTCAAAGGGCACATCCCCTCGGAAATTGAACGTCCAGAATTTCTCATAAAAATCCGACAGATCATTTTCCGCGAGCAATTTTGGCACATCTCTTCGGAATTTAAACGTCCTAGGATTTAGAGAAATTCCCGACAGTCCATTTCCGAATGCAAATTTGGCACATCCTTTCGGAAATTGAACGTCCAAAATCTCTCATCATAATCCGACAGATCAATTTCGCGAGCAATTTTGGCACATCCCCTCGGAATTTAAACGTCCTAAGATTCAGAGAAAAATCCGACAGACCATTTCCGAGTGCAATAATGGCACATCCCCTCGAAAATTGAACGTCCTAAGATTAAGAGAAATTCCTGACAGTCCATTTCCGAATGCAATTTTGGCACATCCTTTCGGAAATTGAACGTCCGAAATCTCTCATCATAATCCGACAGATCAATTCCGCGAGCAATTTTGGCACATCCCCTCGGAAATTAATCGTCCTAAGATTTAGAAAAAAATCCGACAGATCAATTTTGAAAGCAATTTCCGCACATCACCTCGAATTTTAACGTCCTATATTCGAAGAATAACCCGATTGATCAATTCAAACGTATTTACCTCGTGTTGAAATCCTCGGCCATGGATTGGATTCGCAATGGCCTGCTCCCTGTTGAACTTTGTTTGCAGCCTATCCTTGGCTTCCTTCACAGCCTTGTCCACCGCCGCCCTCATCTCGTGCCCTGAGTCATCACCAGGGTGCTCGTTGATCCAAATTTGAGAAGCCTCCTCTGCGACTTGGGCCAATATTGCCTGTTTCAGTCCACGTGCCATTAACATCTTGGGACTTGAATCATCCAATTACAAATTGACAACACTGATTTGTTATAACACTTACGCTGTGTAAAAACGTCACAAATACTTCTTGAGGCATCGAGTGCCACGATTTCTTAGTTGAACTCTTTGTGCGCACCAGAAGATCCGGCGTTAGAATTCCACTCCTTTCCAGCTCCTCCACAGACATCTGCCCGTACTTCTGTATCTTGTGTAGAGTGTGTGGCAGCCTTTCTTTAACGTAAGCATCCTCATTGGCCCTGAGTCGAAAACAACACACAGTTTTTTTAAATCAAAGATTCTAAATTTCTTTGTCATTTAAACCAGCATCAACATTCGGAGAAAAGACAATACTCTTGCACAGTTTATGACTCACTTGTTGATGGCATGCATTGCTGTCACTAAAGCTTCACGGCTTCCCTTCACATCGAGCAGAATACAGTCCGGCCTTCCGTTTGCTTTAGCCCATTCAAGATCATCTGGGTATTCCACTTCGATGAACTCCCGCCATGCCCTTGTGCGGTGGTTACCATCAAAGACATAAAACATCTTCCCTGTAAGATCTTCTGTCTCCTTGTGCTGCCTGATCTCATCCTCGAACGCAGCGTTCAACACCTTCCAAGGGTTACACTATCCTGACTTCATCACCTCGGTGACACTTGCGACGTCCCCCATGTGCGATGTATCTGCAACATAAAATGCCCCAGACCCGGATCTTATGCCGTTGAAGAACTCAGCTTGCAACTTCTGTACATCACTCTGCATTGCTGGACGCACGAAATCACATGGGATTAACCGGCATAAGGGAATCTTGATCATTGAGTATTGGTGAGGTCTGCGGCGCATCTTGAGTAAAGCAGCGTATGGGTCCGGTTTCAACTCCTCTCTGAATTGACGGAATGCTTGCCGAACATTCACAGGCTTTCGAGGAGGTTCTATCTCTTGCACCTGCCCACCAAGGCTTAAAAGAGTATCAGCGCCGGCTTCGCCATCACCAACTTGGGTCTGATCCTCGGTCTTGTCGTCATCCTCCTTGCTGTCCTTGTCCTTGCTAGGTTCTTGCTGAAACCAGTCCTCCTCCGGCTGCTCACGCGAGCCATCCTCCTGCTGCTCGCGCGAGTCCTCCTCTTGCTGCTCGCGCGAGTCCCCTGCCTCGCCCACATCATCATCCCCTTCGTGCAAGGAGCCCATAATGTTTACTTGTGAAGTGGCCCTGCCCTTATGGATGAGAGGTTGCGAACTACCCATATCCTCGTCCATGAAGTGACCTCTCGGAATATCGTCCATCACGCTCTTCACTGCCTCTGTGGCCGCGTCCACCATATCGTGGGAAGTGCTCATTGCGCCCTGCAAGGAAGAGGCACGGCACATGCAAGTCAAGAGAAGGGCGCATTTCAGAGCACAACATACAAACCTAAATGCGAAGCATAACATCATAAACCCTAAAAAGTCACAAAAACCCTAAGCAACACTTACAGATGTAATGCGTATTATACAGCAATCCGTCACTAGTTGTTGTGCACTCCCAATGATTAAAGCCTTGAACAAACGCCGCACTTGACACCCACAAACCTTTCTCGGCCACAATAATTCAGACCTTGCACTATCCACCTAAACCTTGCAACGGCAAACCAAACGGAGATGTGCTCTGAAGCCGCCCCTCTCAGACCCTCTCAAAACCTCTACTTACACCATTTCAGCATACCCTCAACCTACCAAAGAACCTCACTCCAAACCCCCTCCATGCATCTTTGACAACCACAACCCTCAGAAAACTGAAGAGGAAGGCTCCCCGTCTGTCAATTTGTGCGTGCTCACTCCCTTGCCTCGAGTGGCTTCTAAGTCACACTTCTTGCTCACACCCTTTCCACGATTAGCTTCTAAGCCACACTTCCTGCTCGCGGCGGCCCCCACTCTACCCTAACCGCGACAACCATCAATTTCTACAGCTAACTACAATGATGACCGCACCAACTTCCTACTCAAAGTTAAGTATGACAATGACTGTGATGCATGCCAAGAACCTACAAACTTTTAAAACCCTCATAAGCCATTAGTACACACCGCGGCCGGCTTCAACCCGGTTGGATGATGACTACAACCACTCCCTCCTCTACGCCCAGCGTACCATGAAAATTGCGACGGCAAACTATTAAACCATAAACATTTATCATGACGATCACACCACTCACTATTCTGAAGCCGCAAACCAGTCCTATCAGTACTTGATCCCGACCTGGCACTGGCTAGCGAAAATCTCGATGATCAATCATGATGCTACAGCTGCGTCTAGAACGTACCAAGACATCGTGCTGACAAGCTTACATCAGAATTTCGCGGCTGAAGAATGGAACTAGCGTGTAGATCGCTGAACACCCTCCTTGAGACGGCCACCGTCATTTGTCCGTCGACGAAGTGATTGCTGCTAACTTTCGTGGCCGATCCTCAAGTGTTGACGCTCGGACACCCTTCAATCTTGGATCTCGAGTCTCTGAGAATCGAGCTTACTGAACGAACAACCTTGCTTTGACTCTTGCTCTGACTCTGATACTTCCTGTCCGTCAAGCACAACCCCGTCTTACTCTTTCTGCGCTTCTTCCCTGATCTCTCCTGGGTTTCTTCATTGGGGGAGCCTAACCCCCCACTCTGATGTGACTTGGGCATCTGTGACGGTGAACGTAAAACTTACTTCGAAGACAAAACCAGCTCATAGTCTTATCAGATCCTTGATGCATTGAGAGAGAAATGAACCTCAACCGTGCTACAATGAAAATGACTAAGGCCAATGTGTGATGCACTAAGGCTAAATGTACCCCACCGAGCTCTGAGTTCGCCTATTAATTGAGGTTCCATAGGGCGTCATAGGCTTTTCCATGACGGTTTCTTCTCATAGACAATTTATTTTTGAATCTGTCAGTCATAAATGATGATTGTGTGCCCAAAATCAAAGCTGTTCAACAATATTCTGGGACATAATACTGGTCTTGAACCACGCTGCAATGGTGAACTATCACCTACTTGGTTACAAAACTCTTAAACCACCCAATGCAACAGCCTTCCTGCTTCACTTCTGCTCTTCCACTCTCTGCACATCATACCCGTAGAGATGGCTCGTATACGTGCTGAAGGTCACGATGTTCCATTCTGTGTCCCATGTAATTTGGAGGGTGTAGGGTCGATTACCACTAGCTTGTTGAGCGTGAGATACAACCTTGTTCTTGAGTCCGTCCATCTTGAGGAAGAAATTGTCAACGACAACGGCGAATTGATTCAAACTGTATATCAAATGCCGATTAGAACTAAGGATGGTAGGGAGTGGCTTCTTGAGGCCAGAAGATATGTTGTGAGGGGACTCACTGCGGATCGTTGGGCTCAATCCACTGAGATATTAACACCGGGCCGATCCATTACATCAACTGTCGATGTTGGAACCGAGCCAAATCCTCCTGTGAAACAACCCGTAGCTCAACGCATTCATGTGCTAAGTGAGTCAGATGCGGATGATTTCGTTACGCCGTTCCAAGCCCAGCCTAGTTCTTCGCAGAAACCAGTATCGAGTAGCTTCAGTGTAATCCCCGGCCTTATGCGTCTTTTTTCCAGACCCGGAGCGAGGAATGCATTGTCGAGGTTGGACTTTAGAGCACTTCAGAGGGATCGGGTGCCATTTCTACTGACCGAGTTTAACGGGGACGTGCTCTTCAAGCTTCCACCAATCCCTGATCGCGGCACTGTAGCGAGCGCAAAGTCGATGGCAGGGATGGATAAGAAGTACGACGCACATCCATGGTGCAAGACCATGACGACCAACATCACAAACGACCAAGGACTGACTTTCAGATATTCTGTATGTGCAGGTCATCTGAAATGCCAGAACGAGAAGTGCGACTTCTTGCTTCGAGGAGACAAACGCAAGATGGAGGTGAACGAGTCTGAGTGGGACGGTGTCACGCTTACCCCGTTTGTCGTTGGTTGTGATCCTCCTCCGAAGTCCACACTTGTATGCAAAATCTGCAGATATCCCCCGGAATGCATCGCCACGTGCCCTGCAAGGATGTACTACGTGCTCGGGAATCCTGCGATGTCACGTGCGTGTATCCATATCGGTACACATAACCACCCTGTTGGATACGTTGAGTGCAGGGAGACCAAGCAGAAGGTTCTCGACCTACTTGAGTTGCATATGCAGAACAATCCGTTCACCAAGACATCGGCCATAGCTCTAGAGACGAGTAAGGATTTTCTGAGTGAGTACCTCCTAACAGCACCGGGGGAGAAGCGGACCATTCTTTCGGACGAAGAGTTGGATGAGGTGTTCAAGAAGTATTATACACTCAGCAAGCCCGGGCTTAAGAACGCCGTGACGACCTTCAAGGGGATCGGTAACCTGGGCATTATAGACGGCATCGCTGCCTTGCGGGGCTGCAGCAAGTGGGAGTTTATTCACGATAATAAATTTCCCGGGCAGAGTTCCGAAGGAGACAAGGTTTTTATCTTTAAGATGTCCGAGAAAGGTCCCGAGTCGGGAGTGGACCTTGTAAAGCGAATGCAACCTGGCGGGGATCTCCAGGATTCCTGGATTATGTTTGATCACGTCAAGCGCACAAAGGGTTGGACAACCATGGCATGTCATGTCTATGACTCTCAGTATTGCCGGGTCATGACTATCGCCATTTGTGATATGCAGTCAGAAGACGTGAGGGCCCAGACCGTGATGTGGCAGTTCCTGAACGGAATTATGGCAAAACATGGCTATGACAAAGTCAACTTCAAGGGCTTCATGGCGGACAGCGCCCAAGCCAACTGGAACTGTGTGCGGAAGATCTATGGAAGTGGCGACGCGACGGTTCCAATGCCAGACCGTGAGCGTACGTGCCAGTTTCATTGGGCAACCTCACTTAGGAAGCACACTGAGGCTCACATCATCGGATCAGATTTGCAAAGGCAGCATTACGTGTTTTGCAAGCAGTATCGTGATGCAAAGAACATGGAAGAAGCCGACAATCGTTTCCACGCGATCCGAGCATGGTGGACCTCCTCGGGCGCTACTACTGCCTCCGGTCTTCGTGACCTTGAACTTTGGCTCGTATTTTGGCACTTTAGATATCGGCAGTGGGGAGGCTTCATGCAATTGGTGAGTACAACGTCTCTTTTTTTATCGAGTCACTTAATACACTTATTTGACGAAGAATTGATTGAATCAGCAATTTCTTTGATTGCAGGACCTTACGGACGCTGAGAAGGACGAGATGCCCTCTTGCACCCTCGGAGACTGTGCACAATATATGGCTTCAGATGTTGGGCAACCGTGGCGACAACATCTACTTTGCCACGGTGGACGATTATGTCAGGGGCTTCATGCAATGCACTAACTATAGCGCCTACCTGCGAGGTGAGACCCCGGGTAAGGGACCTTGCAAAGCCGAACTCCGTTTATGGCGAGCTAAAAAATCAGGGATTCCCAAGCGCCTTGCCGATGCCACTGAACACTTTCATAACGCTCCACAATTGCTCTCCCGTGAGCCACATCGCAAAGGCGAGGAGCTCTTTGGGTCCACGAAACGGAAGCTGAATCAACCGATCGGATCCGAATATGACTCCCACAGGCTGGACAAGGTAAATTTTTCTCAACCTCGTCTAAGCACTAGGAATACGCGAGCACGCAAGGAGCCTGATCCTGAACCAGAGGATTCACCTCCATCGAGGGTCCAAGCAGCACCCCCATCGCCAGTCTCAAGCCCGGACGAGAAGAGGAGTCGTCATCATGTAACCGCTGTGGAGGAGACGGATGTGGACGAGAGTATGTGGCACCTTGTCAGGCTTCCAAAGGGATCGGCGAAGGCGTGTTTTGCTCAACAGGCGAGGACTAATAAGAAGTGCACGGCGAGGCTCATACGGGGAAAGAAGGCTACAATTGTGCCATGCTACTGGGGCATCTTCACCGACGTCAGGAAGGATCAGCAAAAATGGATGCAGTTCTGCTTCTGTAACGAAGACATCCAGAGATGCGTCATGGGTACTAAGCGGATCTGGGTCTCCAGCATGGCCCCTCCCCCGCTTATCTGGCCTGTCAAGCGTGGCTCTCCCCTTTCAAAGAGGGAGATACTTGACCTCGAGGCAGCCGGTTTCAGACTCCCTCAACGCCAAGAATTACCCTCTCACCAAGTTTTCCACGACGGTGCATCTCTCCCACAGCGGCCACGGTTTGACCTCTCGCAATGGAGTGTACCTCTAGCTCCAGGAATATATCCCACGGTGCGAGGAGGATTCAAAATTTGGCGCTGTAACCGGGTGCCACGAACAAAGCACGAGAACAACTAGGCCTCATCTACTCTACTCACCATTCGAATCTAATCAGTCACACTCATACCTAACCCAGGTTTCGGGTGCATCATCAGCGTTGTCTCCGAGACCGTATCGGAGTCTAACGTCTACAAAATAACAATTGGCCCGGAGCCCGCCTGCACCTGCCCCAACTTCAAGGAAATGTCCATCAAGTCGCTGGGAAAACGACCTCCCTGGGTGCCTTGCAAGCATCTCTATTACATCTTCAATGCTATATGCAACCTTGATATTCACCACGACTCCTACATCCATGCTCCAAGCCTCAGCTTTAACGAGGTCAAGGCTATTTTTCAGAGTGGCCTTCTTTCGCTTATCAATGTCTAGGTTTGCTTCTGATGTGTCTTTTTCCCCTACCTTCATCCTAGGGCGCTCGGTACGAACTCGGTGACATTTTTATTCCTATTAAGTCACAGATCAAAGCGGTGGCAAAACTGCTCGTATTCATGTCGGATATTTAGATCATGTGTTGGCATGAGCATCGTTTAGTATACGGTTTGATCCAGACATTTTTGTATATTTGTATTTATTTCTATAAATATTCTAAGTTTTTCCAGAAATTGATCTACTTTATGCGCCAACGATTCTAAAATTTCTTATCATCAATGGTACCCAATCACACCGTAGACATAAAATTCACATGCTCTCACTTCTCTGCTATCTGACCGTTGCATCCATCCAAACGCCGTCGCAATTCTCATCCCGAAAAATGTTGTCATCATGGCATAATGAAGAATTTTGATACTGGGCCGGGTCCCCCTCATCACGGCCCCTTCCCAAACCCGGCTGACGGATTTTTGCGTCCACTTCGTTCCCCTCCCGCGGCACGGTACCTTGGCTCAAGTCCGTCCCCAAAATCATCTGACGGATCCGGCACTACGTTCTAAGTCCGAACCAAAACCACGGGTGGCGCCCTTCCACCGTATTCCATTTCAGAGAACTACCCTACGGGTAACAAAATGACATCTCAGTAATTTAAGTCCGGTAAATATTCATGTTGATCTCCCGGATGACACAATACTGCAGGGATCCTACTGCCGGATTTTTGGCAGGTATATATCCCGTTACATAATCATCCCGTTTGCTCCATTAAGAGAGATATATGTATTGTATTCTAAATGATGATTAGATAATGTTTTGGAGGTCATCGAAATGCACGCTTTCTTCATTACCATAGTTCAAAAAATCTCGGTTAACTCACCTGAATCCTGCCAGACTGCCGCCGAATTCGTGAGAGTACGATACACCTCAATCGATAAAGCTGTATTCAATTACCAATGTTTCATTGCTGATTCCGGCGCTCTGTGATTGCTTGTGGGATGATCTCTATATATGAGGTTAGTGGAGATCGCATAATCATTCTCAGCTGAAGCCTCATGCCAATGGACCTCGCGATGAAACCAATCTATTTTAGCCTAGGCCGTAAATCGCGAATTATGTTAGACACCAGCTCCATGATGGATCCGCAGATCGGGGATATTGTATTTCGCAAACCCTCCGCCCAGGGCAAGATTGAGTTCTCACTCTACCAGTGCGCTGAGGATTGGTCTCAGAATTTTAAGACATGGCTTTTGAAAGTGTTTACCTGTAGTGTGGTCTATGATGATCAATTTCTTTATTCCGTTGACGCTCCAAAGATGATGAGATGCATCATGCTTTTCGTCTGGGTACCTGGCCAAGGCTTTCTAGAAGCACCTTCCGGAGGAATCATGACACCTCATATTCCTCCGAGTGAGTCCACAACCTTTCATCGATTGAGTCAGTTGGGGTTCTTCCCAGACGGCAACAGCGTGACGTTGTGTTTTGCGCAGCCCTCCCCACCCGACCCAGTCACGTGTCTGAGAGTCGATATATGGCGGGACACGTACCGCCAGGAAGCGTATTTGGGGCTGCAGGTTCTTAATGTTGTTGACAACCCTTCCACGCAGTGCCCTACGCTGCGCATGATTTCTCTATGGAAACGAAATGGCGAAAGATGGATTTGTGATAGTTCTGTGATAGGTCCAAGTCTGCAGTCAGTATCGGAGGTGGCGAAGGAAGTTCCCGTTTGACATCTATTTTGACAGCATCGTGATATAGTCGCAGTTTTGTAACAGGGTATAGTCGTTGTACTGCTTTTAACTTGCTCTTTTAATACATATGTAATCACTTTGATATCAGTCTATCTTTGCCAAGCTTACATTTGCACATTGTTTGAACCACTACACTTTAATTCTTGAACCAAATTGACAGCAAACTGTGCATCATCAAGCCCCGTTTCACAAACCAAGTGGCTGTGTATGTTGAGTTCTTTGTCTCTAAACTGTCCCACAAACTATTTTCATTTCCTATCTCACTATAAGCCAGGTACCACCGGCTCCAGATGATGCAGTAGCCCGGCCGTCGGAGTCCCATGACACTCCGTCTTCCTTCCCTTCACCCTACTACCCTAGTACCGCACCCCGACCATTCCCTTGTATGTGGCTGACGGATTCTACAGTGGGTTTAGTCTTGCCAACAATATCGAGGGTGCCCACCCGTTCAAAACTAACATTGGAATTGTAGAATTACGTCACGGTAACTTAAGATTTCTTAATTAATATATAAGTTCATAACGCCGGCCGCCCTTTGCACAACGTCCTTGTTACGGATCTTAATTGTACCCAGAATGGAGGTGAAACATCACATTAGATCGAGTAATATTGAAATGCCAAAATTGAAATATTTTCTCGCCCCCCATGTCATTCTTTATTGTACCCAGGTTTGTTAAGATACATGATAACGACATTTAGATTTTCTAGGCTCGGAAGATGCTACGGCTGCAACCACTAATGCAATATACACTTAAATATTTTGTTAGCCTTACTACTGCTCAACGACAATACTATCTGCTCCATCAACAGAAAAGTCTAGCCTCTCCCAGCCTTGGTGTTCTTCAAGACTGATTGCAATATCAGTCGCCAATATGGTTGGCGTTGTTGGTTGCTCTAAATGCTTGGGCAATTGCGATACGTACATCTTTCCGTCCCCAACGGCACCAGCATATGGATTGGCCGCGCATCTCAACGTCCTTGTCACGATCGGTCTCATCATCTTTGGCTTCCAACACGGACTTGCGATCCATGGAATGTTCCTCGAACCGCGAAGCTGAGAATATGGGCCTGCTCTTGGACGAATCAAGTTCTCCATGTTTTCCGCTGTGTCGATCACAGCCACTTCCCTTCGAGTCTGAATCGAATAGTCACCTAGGTTTGAGAGGATATGAATTACTTCGCACTCTTCCGCACTCGGAACCCAAACTTCACAATCCTCTTTCACCATCCCCATGCCGCTAATCACTTGTGCACATCTGAGGTACCTCAACATTTTATGGTCGCCCAAGAGCGTCTGTCGGATTTAACAGTCCTTCCGCTGCCAGTATTCGGGGGCGGTACCTCGCAATTTCCACGGTGATATGTCACACATGCTCGACAAATTTCCACGGTCATAGGTCGAACGATGTCCCCGGTGCGTTTTTTGCACACGAAAATATTGGCCCCGGTGCGTTTTTTGTCTGCTCACTTTTGACCCCTGGCGCGATTTTTGGCTGCTCACCGCTCACTGCTCACTGCTCGCCGCTGCCACAGTAGCATCGCTATTAAACACATAGGATGGAACATGTGTGGACATGATCCAAGTGCCCATCCCTTCTCCGGACCAAATGGATTTAGACACACCATGCATGTTTCCGAACCATCCAACACCCATGGTCGAGGATTTGGCCAAAGCTTTCTGCTTGTAATTCCTTCCTTCATTTGAAGATCATGGCACGAAGTTGCGTTCGCCACATCAAAATCCAACTTCACCCAATCTATGAGTTTAGAATCCGATTCTTGCATTGGCCGAGTGGATGGAAACATATCATTTGCATTAGTCCATGAAGTGAGGCCAAAATCCCTTCGTCTGTTGTGTTGCAAGTACGATTCGTCGATCTTCTTGAACTCTAATGCGATCTGGCGACCGCGATCAACGCTGAGAATGGTTGCCACTTTCCACTCGTAGTATGAATTAGCGAACATTGAAACAAGGAGCCGCAATTCATCATTGGCTCTCCTCAATGTTCCTACTTCTTCCGTTTGAGCATTGGGTGGAAATGACAAGGAATCTTGACTTAATGATCCATCAATGTCCACATACGATTGCGCGTATGGGCCTAGTGGAGGCAATATCACTCCAACCCGTTGTCGTTTTGCTGGTGTGGAAATAATCTCTAACACACCGGCCGTTGCAACATCAACCGTGTTGTTGATGTAAGATTCATCCACCAACATTGGATCTTGAACTACAGGTATATCATTGGCTTGAGAAGACTGAGGTCTTTCTTGTTCTTGCAATTGATTGCGCAAATTAGTTATTACTGCATCTTTTCCTGCTGATTCCAATCGTAGATTTCGGATGGTCTCTTGTAACTTGGCAATCAAACCATCTTTTTCTATAATCTTTAATTGCAACTCCCCGACCTCATTGTTCTGGTTATCTGAATCTCCAACTAGAACCGGCATGCCAAGAACCATCGTAGTTTCAATTCCGACCACCTCCAATTCAGGTGCCGGATTTGGATCGTTTTCCACGAAGTTGATGTTTGCATCAATGTGAGGTTCTATAACGTCTGCTGGATGATTGATTGGAGGCACTACAGCCATATTTGCCGGTGCTGCAACTCTACGTGGCACCCTTTCTCCAGGACGACCATCAAAATTAGAATCTGGTTCTGATTCTTCTATCTCAGGCTCCCTCTCTTGTCGCTTTAGCTTCATTTTTTTCCCTAGGCCACTATCTGGGAATAACCTTTCCTTGGGAATGTCACGCACTCTCGGCGTCGTAACACTCTTTGTGGTTTTGATGGTGGACCAATCCACCACTTTGTGAAGCACCACCTCAGCATACACCATTCTGCAAATGAACAATGGTGCTTCATTGCGTTCTACCGATCGTTGCTTGTATATATGCTAATAAAATTGTATACAACGTTCAACAAACTCCGCATGGAAGCAAAAGGTGAGGTTTGCCTTGTTTGAGGTCCTGTGATTTCTGTGGCGCTCGTGCGGAAATAGTTTTGTGATGTGGCACCACTCAATGAATTCCTCGCATGTGGAATATTTCCACGGTTCTGGCTCGTCTTGCCAACCTCTGAATGCCAACTTGGCAGGATTGTTCAACACATGAAGCGGCTTCTTCATCTTCTTACCACCACGCTTCCGTTCCCGATCTCTGATTCGCTTCTTTTCCTCCTTGGTGAGTGGCACTGCCGAAGCTGGATTTTCCTCCATGGTGGTGTGCTGGGAAAGTTTAGTGTGTTAAAAAACACACCAAATAGTCAAAACTTCGCCCAAATGGTTTTACAAATCTCCTATGTGGTTGATTACGGTTTTGTAACGATACTTTGTGGCCCACCCAAGTATTCACCAATAAGCCACCGTGAGGTAGTTTAGGACCCAAATTTTTGGATGAGCGTACAAAATAAGGCTGAAAGATGGTATGTAACGTTGGGTGGGGTCAAAATACTGTAGACCCCACCCAAGTACTCAGTAATAAGCCACCGTGAGGTAGTTCAAGGCCTGAGTGCCC